>BOPP01000062.1:5578554-5595546 GCA_017312745.1 Gryllus bimaculatus
GCCACTAATCCCACCCCCTCCACCGCCACCGCTACCATATCCATCACTACCAACATCACCGCCTTAACGACCACCATCACCATTGCCACTGCCATTGCCACCGCCACCGCCCTCTCCATCGCCACCAACACCACCTTCGCCACCAGCAACACCACCACCTTTTCTGACACTACCACCGCCGCCACCCCCGATTCCCGCAAGACCGCCACCGCCACTTACATCGCCGCCACCATCACCTTCCGACTGCTCTACTGTCGATACCCCCTGTGCACTAGGGCTCCGGAGGGATGCGGCCCACGTGCTGCCGGATGAGAGCCGCGGTGAGGCCTTGTCAGGGCGAAGAGGGGCGGGGACGTAGAGGGCGGGTGCACGTTCAGCCGCCAGAGGCAGAGCATTCGCGCTGCGCCGCCCTAAGCGAATTGAGTTCTTGACCTGAAGCCCGCTCGCCCACCGCGGCGGCAGTCCGCGAGGGTCGCTTCTGACAAGCAAAGGCAATTTGGGCGGATGGCTGCTGTGGAAAATGATGGCACATTGTTTCTTATGAATACGTAGTTAAACTCTCACGCTGTTCGTAAATCATTTAAAAAACCAACATGCAAACTTACATAATTGTAACCATTGTTAAGTAATTGAACATTAGCCTGAATCTTTTCTTGTATGAAGTATGGCTTGTTTGAAGGGATTTACTTTAATGACGAGTGTCTGGTAATACATTATCTTAACAATTTTTCTCACATCAGAAGTTTCTAATTTTTTTGAATATTCACACAGAATATTTTTATCAAAATTTTCTCACGAAAATGATTGATTGCTCTGAAAGTATAAAAAAATATAATGAGGTATTTCTAATTTCCAGGAATTTTGGTGAATTAAAATATGAATAAGCAACCATTAATATAATAAAATGAATAATGAACAGTTTTTAAAAGCTTTCAATTAAAAACAAACCCAACAAATAATTATTATAAAAGGGTTAATTTAAAAACGTAAAAAATAGCGATATAAATGAGTTCTCGTAAATCATGACAATGATCCACATTTTATTTCGCTCCATTCCAGTGTAACACAAAAATGGACTGAAAATATTATGATAATTTATTCCCCAAGGCCCCTGTTTGACCTGAAACATTTTTTATCTGTCATTCATGTACAAACATATCAAAATGTACATGATATAAAAACAGTACAAAAATATTGAGTACAGTTTTTCCTCCGTTACGCAATCACAAGTTTACTTTACATTCCCCACGTAAATGTACATATAATTAATAAATAACTTTTTTTTTAATTTGGGGAAAATTAGTTATTTGAGCTTCAGCTTGAAAGTTTCTTCAAACAAAATGTAAGAATATTTTTCTATCAGTTATAACTACTGCGTTTTACTTATTTTCGAAATGCATCTTCATGAAATGCAATGTTATCGCACAATCCATCTGCAAATATATTATTAGAAGCAAAAAATGTTTTAATAATTTCTTTCACTGTTAGAACGATATATTTGTCGTTATATCCGGAGGCAATGAATTTCCTTAAAATTTCACAATCTAGCTGCAAGAATTTGCTTGATGTGTATTTGCTTTCATATATTCAACCATTTCCCTCTACATTCTAACTTGACTAGATGTTTCTACGATCTTCTCGTGAGCAGACGCGCGTAGTGGAGACGTGTTACTCCACCCTCGGCATTTCATGCTAGATAACCGCGCGTGAGGACTTGCGATGTCGGATTTGATTAGCTGCCAATTAGCGCTACAAGCGTTAGTCGACCCATTGATCCACGAGCGTCTGCAGCGAGCCCCTTCAGCTGAATGGCACCGGGCGGCGCGGCAGGGGAGGACGCCGTCCCCCGTAACCTCTGCAACGCGGGTGCCCAGCGGGTAGGGGAAGAAAAGAAGTTTGTTGATTGTCTTTACGTGAAGACATGTGGCTCTTGATATCCTCATCCGAAGCATTTTCCTGGGCAGGGGCGTCCAGAAAAGGGGAGGGTCATTTGTGGCAATTTGTTCCAGACCACGACTTAGTTGAGTTGAATTGAAGCCTTATTTTACGTGGCAAGACTCTACGTGGCCATCAGCCCCACTCTTCCGTCTGACCACGCAAATTTTGCTACGCTCCTTTCGCCACCTAGCGGAGAAAAGAGGTATTTATTGGCATCATTTAGGCTTCAGGATCTTTAACATGCAGTAAATCTGCTAACATAGGACATCTGGCATTACTTCCCCTCCGAAGGAAGGGGTACGAAGGATTTTTTCGCCCTTAAAATCCAGGACTTCGGTCGTGTTTGAAACCGCTAACGTGGGTATAACAGTCTGATACGCTGAGCGTTACACCATCGCCGCCCCCAAATTAATTGGGGATTAGATGTTGTTCTTGTTGAAGAAATGGAAATGGAAAATATATTTATATGTAATCACAATTTAACACCAAAAGTCATCTTCTGATGCATGGAGAACTGAATTCTGTTTATGAATTTGTGGAAGGGGAAATTTTTCGTTATAATTATTATTATCGTTATCATTAATAATTAGTATTTAATTACGCGTACTAGTTACAAAACATAACGTCAACGATTGACACAAATATGTTGAGTTTTTTTCTTGTTAAAGGATGTATCATTATCGAACTGAAGAAAGATCATGGATTCATCCCTTATCTGGCATTCACATCTAAGTCATTTGGCAAATAGAGAAACTATTGCCAATAGACCTTCAATGACCACGCAATAACCAAAAAAATTATACGGTCAGATTATTGACACATTCCATTCTTGACTCTCCAGTCGATGGGATTGAACTGGCTTTATACGTCACCGCATGCGCCAATGAAGTGTATTGGATTCTATTCAACAAGCATCGCAGAACTGCTTCCCTGAGGTCGTAACAAGAAAGATATATCAGCAGTGCAGCTGCTTGTCATTCCTATCGCGGCCCTTCCTGTCAGGCGAAGACGATGTCGCCATTATTTGCAGAGCGCGACGCCATCCGCACAAAGCCCTCTGCCCCTTCGCTCGCAGCCTCCGACTCGACTGCACCCGCCCTTGCTCCCGCTGCACCGCCCTCGACAGATGCCCCTGGGGCCCGCTCCTGCCTCCCGCCCCTGCCGCCCGCCGGCCTGCCGCCGCCCCTGCGCCCGCCCCTGCCGCCCCCGCGCCCGCCCCTGCGGCCCCGCCCTGCCGCCCGCCCCTGCCGCCAGATTTATCTGCCCTCACTCGGTATAGTCGCCTTCCTTGCCCACTGCCACACTAGAATGTCCCCACCCTCCCATTCATTCACCTTCAACCCGCCACCGCCCCAAACCTTCCTCCTACCCATGCCTAGGCTCTCACCCTCGCCCTGACCCTCGCCCACGCCCACGCCTTCGCCCAGCGCATGCCATCGCCCTCTCTGTGCCCTCACTCTCCTCCTCCCTCTCCTTTGCCTTCATCCATCGCCGTCCCCTTCCCCTATTTTTCCCTACCAAACCCCCCTTGTCACCCCCTCCACCTTCGCTGCCATCTGCCCCCGCGCGCAAAGCCGTAGCTTCCCCTGCAGCGCCGCTCTCAAACGAGGGGTAAGCGTCTTGAGGGCATCAAACGCATCCCCTTTGGAACGACCTCCTTCCTTTCATCTGCGAAAAATAATTCTATATCCGCTTAATGGGGTTATCATTTTTGCTCGGAACCTTTGTGTGTCGTAATTCAGAAACATTTTTATCCATAAAATTGGATTAAAACAGCAGACGTTTTTACGTGCGCGGAAAGGAATAACCTGTACGTAAAATATCAGCTTGTTAAAGGAAAACATTATCCTTTATTCGCTTGTATTTTAGTACAGTTATTCAATTATTCCTCAGGCAGCACTGCAAAGCCTTTCCCCACTCCCGTTCTCTGCCCCGGGCGGAAAAATACGCCGGCCACGGTATAATCCAACTAAGCGTCCAGGGCCCGTAATTGTATTGTCATATTTAGCTGTTAAAATATAATGAACGCAGAGACATGGAGCGCGCAGCCCTTGGCGAGGCGGGCGGTCCCTCCGGAAAAAAAATTAAATCTGCATCATTTGGAGTCGACAATGGGATTGGCGACGGAGGCCACGGCGCCGCCCCGCGCTTATTGAGAAAGACCCTCGGCGCCGTTATTGATTTCCAAACGGTTGCGGTGGCGCGGCCGTGGCCGTGGCAGAGGTTGGGGCGGAGGCAGCGAAGGTGGTAGTAACAACGGAGGAGAATGAAGCGCTTGAACAGAATGAATTGGTGGCGAAAGAGGAAGATGTGAAGGAGGAAAAGCGGAAGGACGAGGAAATGAAGAGGTGGAGAAGTAAAAGGGGAGAAGAAGAGAGGGGAGGTAGAGGACAAGGGAAATGGGTTGCAGGAGAAGGAAAATTGATGTAGTAGAAGTACAAGACCAATCAAACTACGGGAACAAGAAGACCACCCGAAGAAAGGGAAAGATCTGGCGAGTGCAGAGCTGGAGAAAGATGAACAGAAGAAAGAAGAAGAAAGGAAACAAGCGGAAGGAAGGGAAGGAGAATAAGGAAGGGAAGGAGAAGAAGGAAAGGAAGGAGAGGGAAGGTAAAAAGAAGGAAAGGAAGAAGGGAAGGAGGAAAAGGTGAGGAAGGAAGAAGAAGAAGAAGAAGGTGAGGAGAAAGGGAAGGAGAAGGGGAGTGGAAGAAAAGGAGGAGACGGAGGGAATAAGGAAAGGGATTGATGGAAGAAGTAGAAGAAGAACGAGAAGGGGAAATAAGAAGAGGCGTCGGAGTTCGGGGGCAGTGTGAGAGAGGGTGAGGCTGAACGAGCGGTTGCAGTGAATGAGCCGTGGGTGGGGCGGGGCAGGGTCTGGGGCCACAGCTGCGGAGAGCGCGCCACCGCTGCAGGTGCGTCGAGTGGCGAGGGCGGCGGCGACGCCCCCAGGCCTCTCGTCGCAACATCACCATAAACGTTTTCTTAACTTCGGAATACCGGATACCGGCCGTAGATGACTCATTTCTCTTAGTATTTGAAATATATGTACGTTCATTTCTTCAATGCCTCTGTAGTACACTCTTGCGTTTGGATAAATAATTTGTAGATTACGTTTCCTAAGGAGCCCGTGTGGTCAGTCATTAAAATAATGTGCTGAGGTTCATTCATTCATTTATATTCGTGACTTTGTTAATATTAGATCACTAAAATATTAAGTTTCATTCATTGAAAGACTACGCGTGTTAAAAAGTACTATTAGTTGAAGCGAATTTCACCTCAGTTTCAACTAAATCGGTTAGTAACATACCTCCCAAATGGAATGAATTCTACAGAAAAACATGTTTCTGCCATTACTACAATTTAGACATTTTACAGTAAAATATACAAACCAATATTTATTTTTCTAGAAGTATATTTTTAGTTCATTTTTAATCTAAAAATACATTTACTCGTATAATATTTAGAAAGTTCATTGTTTCATTAAAAAGCTTCTTGAAGCAAGTTTCAAACGTTCTCAGAACTTTGAATTGGGATGGTACTTCTGGAATTCGAAATCTTTATTTCTTTCCTCTTCAAGATTATTAAACGAAACACCGATTATACATTTCACAATTCCATTCCCCTCCGCGCCGTAGTTAAGTACCCTAATATAATTTTACATATACAGAAAGCATCACGTTCTCTCGGAGATGCTTTGCAGGGCCATTCGGCTGGTGCGTGTGGGCGAGACGTCTGTCTGGAAAACGCCGTTAACCGCGAAAGCGCCCCGCGGCGCGGCGCGGCGCGGCGCGACTTGACGGCGTCGTCGGCTCCAGACGGTCGTTCGGAGGACGGGCGGGCAGCTGCGTCGGGGAGGGCGCGCGGGCGAAGCACATCTTGGGTGGCCGCGCCAGCGGAATGAGCTGGAGGACGGGATGATTGGTGGAGGGAGATGGAGGACTGGTCCGGATAGAGAGGGTCGGTGACAAAGAATGGAGGCGAAATGAAGACTGGTTCGAGGTGAAAGCGTGTGGGTACAGAAGAGAAGATACGGCAGGAAATGGGAAGATGTGACGAGAAGAAACGGGATACATGGGAAGAATGCAGAGATATGGAGAATGGTACATAGCGGGGCTGAAGGTGTATGTGGCGAAGAATGGACAGGAGGAGTGCAGAATACAGGGGGTGGGGAACGGAGAAGGCATAGAACTCGGAACTAGGCTAGGAATATATTTGACAGAAGCGGAGGAACGTCAGAGGAGCGAGAGGTGGAGAGGGTTAGGCAGAGATACTGAGGATGAGTGCGTGCGTGCGTATTGGCGAAGTGGGTAGTGGGGGTTAGTGGGGGGCGGAGAAGCGAGGGTGGGACGGAGGACCTCCCAGAGGGCAAATAAAGCAGTTGGTGCGCTAACGAGTTAATTCGCCCAATTGATTCGCCCAGCCACCACCGCCGTTCTGCTTGCCTTCCCACCCACGCACCCTTCCCAGGAACGTGCGTGAAGGGCCTATAGATGCCCTTATCTGGAGTTTACTGAGCGTGTCTGAGCAATCTGAACATGTTTAGCGATTACTAATTCACTTTTTTTCTGAGGAGTTAATTCTTCTCTGGAAATATCATTATAATTTGTTTCGTTAGCTATTGGTCAAAAATACCAGACATATTTCAACATTTCGTTTGGTCACGATGTGAAATGAAAATGACGACCTACTAACAGTTTATAAGTATTCTCGTTCTAGTCGATTTCAGTATAATGATTTTTTAGTTATTTTTCTTCATGAACTTAAAAAAAATAATTTTGAATATAAGCAAGTTGAATTAAGCTAGTCGATGTCATCATTCGAAGTGACCGTTGAGTGGCTGCAGAGGAACTGTGTTGCATTATCTCCCTCTATGGTGCGTAGAGTGGCTGCAGTCACCTGCCGCTCCGCTTTTGTCAGCCAATGATGTTTGCCCTTCAGCTTCATTACAGTGACGAACCCATCGTCTAACAGTGCTGACATCCACTGTTGCTTCACCATACACATTTTTGAGTCTCATGAATGCAAATTTTTATTTCACCTTCTTCATTCAAGGCTTTAATCGTAGAACTCTGTCTCATACGAATATTGATGGCGAATATTCAATCCATTTTGTAAACGACTTTTTTGCTGCCACATGTTGACGTAGAAAGTTGATACTGCAGTGAATAGAGCAAAGTTTGATAATTTGTGTAAAATTCAAATTTTTCACTCAACTTATTTAGTTTATGAACCCAAAAATAGGAGGCATTACTTTTTAATTGACCCTTGTACTTCATACATTTTCTGCAAGAGAGTAGGAGTTAAACTGATTTCTTGTGAATTTCGAATTTCATTCTTCAGCTTCTTTGCTTTTAGTTGTTCTTAGAAACAGCTTTTCGCCTTATTCTTCTCACAAGCATTCGGCTGTAGATTCGCTTTAAGCATTTCCCCTCGTGAGTACTCCACAGTTCCAATAATTGATATTGTCCTAAATTTCTAATTCAACCTTTATGATTTTGCGTAGTTCGTAACTTACATAATCGTTTCTGTTAATATTTGCAATCATTCGTGTTTAAAACTACTGTTGTCCGAAACGAAGTTTGGAGGTTCTTGGGGGTGTTTGTATAACTGGGCAGAATCTCTAAAAAAATCACTTTTTACTGATAAAACCAATTTTACTCTTCCACACAGGTTAGCAAACGCATTCAACGAAATTCTCCACTATCAATTGCTCGATTAATCCAGGACGTCTCTGTGAAAAGTGTGAAATGAAAATTCAAACATGAGATCTAAGTCGCAGAAGTTGTTGAGCAGTTCCCCATTTTAGAAAAATATAAAAACGTATGAGTCTCACGCTCTAATTTACGAATAATTCGAGAGGAAAGTTGACGTAAATATGATAGACCATCTAGAAACGATCGTCTTTTCTGCACAAACCCCATGCATAAGAGTCGAGACCCATCAAAGGATAAATAAACGCCCTCCAAAACGCAATAACTTCACAAGAAAATTCAATTTTAAATTGAATTTACTTCGGATAAAGCACTCTCCTTTTATACGACGTATTTTTTTATTATTTCATTACAAATACTATTCAAAGTCATTATTTGTGGAATCGCTGCTCGTCAGTCCTGTTTATTTGGAAACTTCTGTGTTTTGTCTCGAATATTTCCACTCAAGAGCGCCTGAAATGCATTGTTACGTAAAAATACGCGTACTGTAAAATTTGCATTCCAGCATTCTTCCATAACTCTGGTGAGTTTGGAAATAATTTTTTTTAGACATCGCAGAGAAAATATGCCGTGTTGGTGGTTGCTTCGTTCTCGCAATGACATCGGCTAGCTTGTATTCGGTTAGCTGCACATGACGGGAGTTTCCTGGTATCGTCAATTGTCTGCCTGGCTAGCCTCGGAGCGAGGCTCCGTTGTGTTTGGGCGGACAAGCAGGCGGCCGGCGAGGACACTCTCGTATGAAATGATAGACGAGCTATTTATTTAAAGCTACGGTAGGTCAGAGCAAACGACAGCGTCTATGAAAAAATAAACAGGGCGGGCCACGTCTGTATTCGCGTTTGTACACAAACAGTCCCGCGGCATGGAAATACTTCGCCGCCATAATATTTTCGTACGAAGAAGAGGGAGAAGCAAAAAGCACACACGCACACACACATACGCGGCAGCGTCCGCGCCCGCCAGGTGTTTACTGACGACACACGCGCTGGAGAGCAGCAGGTATAGTAATTTTTCAAAAACGCAGAGTAAAGAAATCGGTCTGCCGTTTTGTGTATAGCGTCACCGCGGGCGTTTCTGGCGTTTTGTAGACACAAACCGATTGGTCTCGGAAATCGAAAGCGGCTTCCTCCGGGTAACGCTCACGTCAGCCACGTTCGCATGAAAGAACGCGTGCATAAAGCGTGGCATGCAGGTGGGGGGGGGTCGTGTTTTGTGATGACTCTGCGATAGACGAGATGTAGTGACGTTGGTCGTAACGCAATGATGCTTGATTAACAGCTGTTGTGTTGAAGCTGCGATTATAACTGCGGGGAAGACATAAAAATATACTTTTTATTAAAAGACGAATTGTGAAAGGTACATTTGAGGTAGTTGAAAGGTATCAATTTCCGACTTTGGATATGATGGAGACGACTCCAACAGAAATATAGTGAGTTGGTCGTCATGTGATGAGGATTAGTGATCGTGTTCTGATTGAAGATACCATCACTGCGAGAACAACTTTTTGATCATGGTGTGTTGCTTTCAAAAAAGCTGATTTGGAAGCTTTATAGACCTTTTAAGAACGGAAAGAGCAACCAACGTTTGCGTTTGATGTGATGGGTTCGGTTTCATCAAAAATATAGCGAGGCATTAATGTTTGATCTAGGATATTCGGATTGAAGTTACGATGATAACTGCAGGGAAGACATAGATATGTTAACAGCGGGGACCTGTCGGTAAAGTATCGACTTTGAGTCCTTTCTAGAACTTTGTGATAGATAAAGGAAGCCAACATCGACATTTACATTCGCGCACATAGCGTGAGTGAGTCTACTCATCATAAGTTTTGTGATGGACTCCACTGTTCTTAAAAGTACAGTGGTATTGACAATGACGCAGTGAAGCGTGATGAATGGTGCTGAGATTGAAAATGCACTGAAATTTGCTAGTGCAAACATGAGAGTGGTTGTTGTGCTGCCGTTTTGGTTCAGTGGTGATGGGGAAGTCATTTTCGAATTACTTCTAGATCTTTAAATGAATGAAAGGAGACGAGCTTACGACGCATTTCAGGTTAACTTTCTGTAGAGGCAATGTGTGAAACATCTTTGAATCGTGGCATTTTTGTCCTTCAAATTGAGATAACTTACCTTTACGTGTCGCTTGCAATTTCTTCTCGAAGCAAGTAGATTTGCAGGGCTGCGTGAATTGAACTGAAGGTAGACAGAAAATGTCAAGAACAGACTTTCTAGACAGAAAATTGGTTACTGCGGGGACAAAGAATCGACAGAGTTATTACACATTCTTGTCTGTCACTTTGATTTAACAGAGAAAAATTCTTTGGAAATTCATTCGAATCAATTTTAAATGAATTTCTTAGTTTAAATTTGGTATAATTTATAATAAGGTGAGCTTCAGGTTTTTTGTGTTCAGTATCCTCTTATGTGTTTTTATACAATGTTGAAAAAAATGTGTTGATGAAGGAGCATATTTAGCGACTAAACGTTGCATTTTTAAAATGATAATATATGGTTCTTGCAATATGTTAATTATAATATATGGTAACTGCAATATGTCAGTCAAGGATCTCTTCGACGGATAATAGCACTGAACAGAAGAGACAAATGGCGATGGTGGATAGCTGGCTATGAGCTCTTCAATGGAGGTGACAATGAATTAATCAGTAATTCAGAATCCTGTGAATTGTATGAATGATTCTTTCGGCTCCAGTATTTCGAAACGTAGTCTCGAGATAAAACGTGTGTGATCATACGGTTCAAACAAGGTGTACACATCGCATATGCGTCCACATTGCGCAGTAGAAGCTTGAGGCAGGAGAGCCCCAGTTCACGTTTCAGTAAGGATGTCAGTTCGAATCCGGGTAATACAGGACAAATCCTCTTGTTTCTCCCTTGAATCTCACATTTCTCTAGTCGTATCCCTAAGCGTTACCTGACTGAGAAAGACAATATATGACGAGCTAGGGGGTCTACGAGCTGCGCCAATTGCGCTGTCGTCAACTCCCGACGTATATGGTAGTGTACCTCATACAAGTGTCTGTGTGTGTGTGTGTGTGTGTGTTTGGGTAATGAGAGAGAGAGTGACAGGAGTTAGATGATAAGATGGTATGCGACTCGTTTCTTAGGGTACTGCTCCAGTACGTGCTAATATTAATCATAGAAACATCGGGAAACTAATCAGAGTAGCCAACCGCTAGACCTCTGTACCCGATCTTGGTTGAATTGGACTCGGTTATGTAGCTAGTGTCGAAAATCCGCCACCGTGGGAATCGAACACTAGGCTTTCTGGTCAAGGTCTCCATTTAAGCAAATTCTATATTCATACAAATATTCATACATAGACCCACTACGTTTAAAAATTGTGAATAAAAAATATGTCGATGTCAACAAGAAGTTGATATTACTAATTTACATAATAATGCAATACCAGGATCATTAAATTGGAGAACTATGTCGGAGTTATTGAATTTCTTCAAGACATCGTTAGCATTCAACCATCACCGTACCTTGAGAGCAACTAAATTCTTCGCGCCCCGACGCACAAGAAATCATGACAAAACACCCAAGAACCGCGAACAGCGAGACAATCGTGGATCACAGAACCGTCCAGACAAACAGCCGCTCCTGACTCCACATTTCCTTCCGCCGGCGCGCACAAAGCCTTTGCGGCGGCTCGCTTAACGAAGGCGGCTTTCTTTCCGCGGAGCCCCCCCCCCTCGCGGAGCGACGGCGCGCGGTGCTTTCTCGACGCCCTGTAGCGCCTCCGCAAGCGCGCCCGCTACATCTGCAACCCGCGCGCCACCGCGCCGCGCGCAAAAACTCCCACGGAAGAACTGCTCAAGTCCCCTGTTCACCTCCCCCCGACCCGCCCCTCCCGCCCCCCGCGCCCCGCCCCGCCCCTCCCCGTCCCGCCCCGCCCCTCCCCGCCCCGCCCCTCCCCGCCCCTCACCACCCTCTCCGCCCCGCCCCGCGCATTCCTGTACATTTCTCCGACGCCCCCCCCCCCTTACCGCCCGCCACCAACGTCACAGCAGCCGCCGCCGCTGCTACCGCCGCCGCCGCGCGCCGCGCGCTCTGTATTAATACCTGAAATCGCCTAAGTTCGAATTCGTCATCCATATTCAAAGGAACGAGCGCCCTCGGAAGGAAAACGGGTCGCGGGAGGGAGGAGGAGGAGGAGGAGGGGTTGGGGTGGGGGAAGGGATGCGGGGAGTACGACGCGGAGTGCCTCAAGAATATGTACGACGCGCGGGAATGGCGGAATTGGGGGAGAGGGAAAGCGGGAGCGAGAGAGTGTGCGGAGGCAAGAAAGAGGACTGCTGGAGACAGGGGGGCGGGGGTAGGAAGGAGGGACGGGAAAGGGATGAGGATGAGAGAGGCCGAAGGAAACCGAAGGCGGTCTTCGGAGGCAGGGAGCGTTTTCGAACTAGCATCCCCCTCCGGCGAGGTAAACAGGAGGGTGAACAAGAATGGGAAGGGGGCGCCTAATGCGGTTAATCCGGACGCGAGGAGGAGGAGGAGGCTGGTCATAATTTCGCTTCGCCCCGCTGGAAAGATCAGCCTTATGTAATTCGATTTTCGCAGTTTACGATTAAAAAGTCCGCGCCCTTCCTTCGCCGAGCGCTGACGCCTACGCGTTTCGCCGCCGACGCCCATCCGCCCCCGCCTTTTTACCAGAGGTCGGCTTCTAATGCGCGTGAATACTTGAAAAGTCGCGGGTCGGCAGGAACTCCGATCACGTCGAAGGCCAGGCCCGAGGTGGGTGGAAGGGATGTGGGGATGAGGCGGAACATTCACGTGGCGTGCGAGGGTGAAGAGGAGGCGGGTGCGGGTTGGGGCGAGGTGGAGACGATGTGGAGGCGGAGCCGCGCCAATGTGAAGCGCGGAGCCGCGCCAATGTGAATGCGGAGCCGGGCGATGTGAATGGCGAGCCGGGGCGATGCTGAATGCGGAGCCGCGGGCGATGTTTGAATGCGGAGCCGGGGCGATGTGAAGGCGGAGCCGGGGCGATGTGAAGGCGGAGCCGGCGGCGATGTGAATGCGGAGCCGGGGCGATGTGAAGCGCAGGCGGGGCGATGCGGAGGCGGAGGCGCGGGCGAGTGCGAAGGGAAGTGGAGCGGAACATGCGGGGCGAGGACGGAGGCGGGGCGGGAAGCGGGATGGGGACGCGGCACGGGGCGTTGCAGAGTGGAGCCGTGCGGCGGGGCGGTGCCTGCGAAGACGGTGGAGCTTAGTTGGGTGGAGGCAGAGGTCGGCGAGAGCGAAGGCGATGGAATATCCGGCGTAATTGTCGCCAGAGGCTGCGTTTTGTTCGCCACAGGATCTCTCATCGCCAACGGCGCTCTGAAGCTGCGCGAAAATGGAGCAAGTTCGCTGAGTGGTTGATAGGACGAACTTGTTCTCAAGAAACCAAGTTTCGATACCTGCCGGGGTGAGATTGGTGAAGTTTTCTCTCGAGATTCTTGTTGACACCTTCAGACTAACGCGCATCTCCTACGAACTTCATCTTCATCGAAGATTATTATTTTCGCGCACGTACTTCAGTAAACATATGCTGTTTTTTTTACTGCTCGGCTATTTTCACTCATGAATTTCAGATTATCGTTTCTGCTATGATCAACCACAAAGTTTTATAAATGTCCTGTCAAATTCCAAACAATTTATTTGCAATTTTTTACAATTTCAAAGAGTGACCTTTCTTCATTTCTTTTTTCCCAGGATTTGCTTAACACGTCAATATTTTTGTCCCCTAATGTTGGAAGAAATTAAAATTCCACAAAGTTAACCTAATTTTTGTTTACTTCGTCTTCTGCAATTTCTCTATTAATATTTTGTAGGCGAATATATATAATCATGAAAAGGCGTCTGTTTTGTATGTTGATGTGAATAAGGTGTTAGGTTTAATAAGAATAAGTTGTTAGTCACGTTCATTTGAGAATCGGTATTAGCATTGTTTAAGAATGTAAATGTGAGAAGGCGAACGTAAGAAAGTAAACTTCCTTTCATTCTCTAATATTACTCACAGTTTGGTTTTCTCCGTATTCACTTTAGTTCACGAAATTTAAAAAGTTCCAAGGCAATAGTGCTCGTAGGTTTTTGTAAATTTGTTTTTAAAAATATGGTAATTCGGATGAAAATAAAATATAATAAAATATTGTGTACGATTCTTTGTTTCGCTCAGAGATGGCAACAATCAGTGTTGCAATCCTTGTGAAAGAAAAGTATGACGTCGTTGAGTGATAATTGCCGTTGTTTACATAGGTTTAATCAACACCACCTACATAGATCTACTTAGGTGGCGTTGAATTAATTCCCGATCTATGAAGTAAGATCGCATCGCCAATATTCACAAATCCACGTTTTTGTATTTTTTTTAGATTATTCTGGCCGGATCCAAAAACGAATTATGAGATCGAGACACGTCAAATGAAACTTCATTGTCGTTTTGATTGGTGCACAGGAAGTGGTCTAATCCTGAGGGACGAATTTACCCTCACCCACGTTCGTGGTTACTCAAATTCTATACAGAGATTACATTTCTGATTGGTAACAGTTGCGTTGTCTGCCTAAGAATCTGGCCTGCATTTGTGAACTGTCCCCCAGGTTCGAAAAGTTGGGCCCCGCCCACTCCCACTCCCACTGCCATTTGCGCGCCGAAGGACGCGGGCGGATGCGAAATCGCGTGGCTTTGCTTAAGCGGAGGCGCGCGCGCCCGCAGACCTCGCCTCAAACCACATCATTATCTGCAATCGCTTCTCCGGGCCACTGCGCAGCGCCGACTAGCGCTCATTAAGATCGCGTGGCGACCTCGCGCATACGCCACTCGCAATTTCCTCCGGCTGAGGGCCTTCCACGACGCCCCGCCCCCCTTCTTCACTCCTTAAAAAGGGCTCGAGGCGCGGTAGCAGTGGCGGTAGGAGCAGTGGTGGAATGTAGAGATGGTGCTAGGATGGCGGTAGGAGGGAAAGTTGGAAGGTGGTGTTGAAATTGTTGGTAGTGGTGGAATGACGGACAGTGATGGGCTAGTGGATAGTGGTGGAATGATGGAAAGTGGTGGGATGGTTGGTACTGATGGAATATTGGGCAGTGATTGGATAGTGGGTCGAATGATGGACAATGGTGGAAGGGTAGTGGTGAAATTATGGCTAGTGGTGGGATGGTGTGTGGTTCTGGGATCTAGGTGATTGTGGAGGAATGACAGAAGCGATAAGGAATGGTGATGGTAGGGTAGAGATGGTGGGAGATTGGTGACGTGGTGGTGAGGTGATGATGATTGATTGGTTATGTTTGGGTGGTCGTTGCGGTTTCTTCGTTATTTAATGACAACAGCAGCTGGCAAATGATGGTCGCTGTCACTGTGGAGTGCTCTAAAGGCGTTGCGGAGAATAAAAACAATGGCATTGATGGGAAGTTGCCTTCAAGACAAGAAAAGATAATAGCATGATGTCCGTCGTTGCGAAGTGAGATAGTGGTGGTGTGGTAATAGAGTATACTGATGCAATCTGGCATAATTGAGTGGGGACAACCATCCGCAACTGATAGGCGTCAATAGGTGTGGTCAAGTTGCGAAGCAGGTGAGGAAACTTCACTTGTTGGTAAAAGTGAGTGAGGTGTTGGCGGGAGTGTAACGGTCTTTAGTAGAGAAAATTCGGAAATGTGAAGTATTGATGGTTTTGTCAGTTAGCTATGTTGGCAAAATAGTCGAATTTTGTGAATCGATGATGCCGAGGAACTGAAACCAAACAGATATTTATTAACTACAGTACTAGCTTAAATGTTTCTATCGTTATAAAGGGGTTAAAAATATAATATTAAAAATGTTTTGTCACAAAGTGCAAATATTGGATCCCGAAAGCGAACTGTTAACCTTACGTATTCCAAAAAGGTACTCTACCACCCTGCGTTCTACCACACTGCCCCTGACGCGCCACCGCTACCTGCGCCCGAGCGCCTTTTTAAAGGAGTGGCAGAAGGGGGGCGCGGCTTGCGTCGTGGAAGGTGCCTCAGCGGAGGAAAAGTTGCGGGCGTATGTGCGCGTTAGTTCGCCACGCGAGATGCTTAATGAGCGCTAGTCTCGGCGCGTGCGCAGTGGCCCGGAGAGGCGATTGCACGATAATGATGTGGTTTGAGGCGAGGTCTCGGCGGCGCCGCGCTCCGCCTTAAGGCACAAGCACCGCGAGTTCGCCTCACGCCCCAGCGTTCTTACGGCGCGCAAAGTGCAGTGGTGGAGTGACGGCGGGCCCAACTCTTTTTTTCGAATCTGGGGGACGTACAGTTTCACAAGATCGCATGGCCAGATGCTTAGGCAGACAACGCAGAACTGTTCCAAACCATCCGGCTGAGCGCGGCCTTTCCACGACGCCCCCTGCCCCCCGCTTCTGCACTCTTAGAAAAAGGGCTCTGAGGCGTTCATGGTACGGTGAGCGCTATGGGAGGTGGTTGGACAGGGGTGTGTGCTAGGATGGAGGAAGGAAGGGAAATGTTAGGTAAAGGCTGAGGATGGTAGATAGTGTGTGGAAGGAGAGTATGGGAAATGGTGTAATGATCAATGGTGGTGGTAGTAGAGATACTCGAGCTGGTTGGTTTACTGTACTGAATATCAGAAATTGTAATCTCTGTATAGAATTGTGAGTAAGCCACCGAATGTACGGTGAGGGTACACTTCGTCCGTCTCACTGCCTGAAACCGAAGCACAGAATCCACCACAATACTAACACAATTAACTCTCCGCGAGTGTCCCGGTGGGAATTAATTTCGACTATATAAAATACTCATATATTATGGTGAAATAATATTACTTTGTAAAGTTGACCCAAATAGCCTCAATCAGTTTTAACCTACTCTCGTAAGTTTGGCACCAAGTAATCGTTATCGCAACAAGTGTTTATATATGTGTATTCATTTGACGCGTCTGTGCTATTCCTGAAATGCAATTTCCAGATAAAATTCGTTTTATATTTGAGTGAAATTCAGAGCCAGGTTTCTGATTTAAATATATTCGTAAGATAATTATACTAAATTTTACTATTAAATTATTATTCATGTAGTGTTTTTCTCGGTCGAGCGGAAGTTTTGCTGACAATTCAATCGGAGCGCACGATGCGATGTCCACACTTACTTCGAGTAGATCGATAATTTATTCAACAGCCCCATATCAGTTACGTTTAAACAAGTAGATTCATAGTTATTAAACGCGCGATTATGATTAAGAACCTTGTGTTCATCGATTTATTACCATATCTTTTAAAAAACTCCAGAATGCGCACGAAAATTAATCTAATTCACATACGTTCTTAAGCGAACACTGCAACATACCTCATTATCTAATATTTTATTCATTTCTG
>BOPP01000062.1:5599088-5619168 GCA_017312745.1 Gryllus bimaculatus
CCCCCCCCGCCGCCCCGTGCCCAGCGGCTGCTCTTCAATATCCAGAAGGGGAAGACAGAAGAGACTCCATAAAGAACTCAAGTGAGGGGTCTTGAAAATTGACAGGACAAACCTTCAAGTGCTCACGAGCGATGATCAATGAATGAGGAAGGATTAATGAGCGAGGGGATGTGAAGAATTCAGTAAAAAATTTCCCCTCCTTTTCAAAAATGTGCAATGATTCAGGTGAGATCATTCTGCCAGTAATTTTCTGAAATTGATATCATTGAAGAACATACGTATTACTCTCTATATATTAAGAATATAGAAGTATATTGTAGATGTGTCAATCGAAACATTCACTCCAATATTTTGTTTCGTGTAATTATCATTACGTAATCCTAGTAATCCTACTGATTACCTTCATCGTAAAGTGCATGCTTTCTGGCAAACCCGGTGCCCAGAAGATCAAAAAAGTCGCTGTATATTTTTAATATTTTTACTGGCCCTATTTTTCCAACATATGGCTAAGGTATCAACTAATACAATACCACCATCAACTAATGAACCTACAATACTCTAAGGTGAGAACATTCATGGGATAGAAATATGCGAATGTACAGATGTAATAGTATGTAATAGTATCGCGTACCAAAGGTATAAAATTGCAGTGGTTTGGCAGGATTTTCATTTGTACTTAAGTGTTTCACGAGAAAAGGTTTCAGATGTGATTAGGGCTGCACAACGGGAATTAACAGACTTTGAACGCGGAGTGATAGTTGAAGCAAGACACATAGGACATTCCATTTCGGAAATCGTTAGGGAATTCAATTTTCAAAGATCCACAGACAAGAGTATGTCGAGAATACCTAATGTTGGGCATAACGTCTCATCACAGACAACACATTTGCTAACAGCATCCCCGCAATTCTCGGCTATCCGGGAGACGCCGCGTCGTCGGCCTCCCAGCCAACAACGCGGCGTCTCCCGCATAGCCGAGAATTAACGTGACGATGTCGATTGGATCCTCGACATCTGGAAAACCGTAGCTTGGTCAGATGAGTCCCGATTTCAGTGCGTAAGAGCTGATGTTAGGGTTCTTGTGTGGCACGAAGCCAGAGATCCCAGTTGTCAACAAGTTACTATGCACGTTGGTGATATCTATGTAATCGTGTAATCTGTTTTACCCAGAATGAGTTAGGTCCTCTGGTCCAACTACACCGATCATTGACTGGAAGTGGATATGTCAGCTTCTTGGAGTTGACTTGCAACCATTCGTGGACTTTGTATCCAAACAACGTGGATTTTTATGGATGACAGTGCGCCATGTCACCGGACCACAATTAATCGCAATTGGATTGAAGAACATTCTTGGCAATTCGAGCGATTCTGGACTCTCATATCGCTCAACATTAATGCCATGGAACATTTATGGGACATAATCGAGAGGTCAGTTTGTGTGCAAAATCCTGCACCGACAACACTTTTACAACTGTGGACGGCTATAGATGCTGCATGGCTCAATATTTCTGCCGCGAATTTCCGACATTTTGAGTTGCTGCACTTCGGCGCGCAAAAGAAGGCTCGACACGGAATTTGGAGGTATCCCATGGCTTTTATCACCTCAGTGTGTCAATATGCAGGATGTTAGATCCGAATTAAACTTTTGAAGATAGTGTTGGTGTTATATAACATGCTGGTAGACCGCACAATTCACAGGAAAGTTATGAAGATCAACCTAGCATATACTTCAGAGTTTAAGACCGGTTATTACGTTTAATAATTCTAATGATTGGTAGAACTAAAACTACGTTACATGTGAAAAAATGATTTAGATGAAAAAGTCTATGATTTAGAGTAAGGTTAAACCCACAGAACCAACCTTGAGAATTCAGTCTCATATTTATGGGGTTCTTCATGAACTTTCTTGAAAATTAAACATTAATTAGTTTTTGCTTTTAAATATACTTCATTAATGCTCACAATTATTATTATAATTAACTAAACAGATGCTGATTTAATGAAAAATATTTGCAAAAGGTCTTTTTCACTTTTTTCATTTCATAACTCTTAAATACGCACGTAGTTTAATAAAAATACTATTTTAAAAAGAGACCTTTTTTGCTCACTACCGCTGTAATTTTTACGTTGCCTGTACTAGATGCAAAGTAAATGTCATACATTACCGTGTAGTAAAACAAATAAGCATTCAATTCCATTAGTATTGGTATTAATTTTTAATTTTCTACAGATTGTTTACCTGCACAAAATTCAATGCAGCCATGGAAAGTAACGAATACACTGGTATTGACTCCATCTGGCGTGATAACTTGGCAAACACGTTTTAAAAAACAACGCCATTGTGTATTTCATGCTTGACGTCGTATATTTTTATTGAAAAGTAATCAAGTTATTGTGTAAAAATGAAATGAACTGCCGGTGATAAGCAAAATTGATTTTTTGCGTTTCACACGTGCCGCTGATGGCAGGTCGTTCCGCACAGTAGCTGCAGGAGAACTTGTTTCTCTGGTTTAGGATCCGCGAATTTATAACAAAACCACATCTCTTCTATGTGTAGGTTGTATAACTATAAATGAAATAGAAAAAATATTTAAAATTATATTTAAATATTAATTATAAATAATTAATATTTATTTTTACTGATCAAAATGTGTGACCTTGTTCAATGATTCGTATTGTTGCTTTTATCATTCGTGTCGTGTTAGACTTTCACGCTGTTAGATGAGCAATTATAAATTTTTTCAAATGTTATAAAGTATTATGCATTTTATCACGTTTGTCATTTTAATTATTCAAATAATATATTTGGTGGAGTTCCATAAATCTGTTTTTACTTCTAAATTCAAGCATTATTTCATTAGTAGATGACTTCACTTATCCGTGAATTTCAAACATAATTATCACTCTTTATTTTGTTCAATGTAAAATTCAGTTATTTACAAGGTGTATTTAATTCCATTTCTTGAGAATAAAATTGTATCTCTAAAACGACTTCCTCTGTATTTTTAAATGACAAGAAATTGTGAGGTGACTAAAAGTAATAAATATAACTTAAATGCTGGTTAGAAGAAGAAGTAGTAATTGACAGTATCACTGCTTTCTACGAAAGAACAGAAATATATTTATGAAGTAATGTGAAGCAATAATATTCTCAAGGGTTATAAAGTTGCTCGAGTCTTCGAAAAAATCACACTAATTTTGGTAATAACATACACTACTTGCAGTTGAAATAAATTGCAAAGCCAACATCTCGTAAATAAACTCATTTTTAGAAATTAAATTCCTGTATCGCTAGTGCTCAAAGTGGTCTGAAAGGGATTACGAGTTGCATTTTCAATTATCGCAACACAAGGTTATGCTTTAGCTACAAAACATTATTATTCGTGTCCTCTGACATCCATCGCTTGGTAGGTTATGCTCGCAATACGCGAACGACGCACATTGAAGTTGGTGGCGATTACGAATTGCTTACGTGATTCAATAAGAGAAAAATATCACACTAGTAGTATCTACTACTATTCATCTTTCATCATTATCTACAACTATTATTCAACATCATTTCAACCGAGAATAACTTACCAGGCGATGGATTAATTACGAATACATGTAGGAACGAGTAATATTTATTTTCTTGCAAAGTTGAAGCTTCTTTGAGGTGCATTTCATTCCTTTTTTGCGGAGATTTTATAGACTATCCGTATGTTATATGAACATAAATGTGGAACATGTAACTGATGGCTAGATTAATTTTAGTAGTTCCTTTGCAGAGGTCGTCTAGTGTAATTAAACCTAATATTATCATCCAAGAATAATATTAATAATTATTAAATATATACTGGGACTGAAATGATGTTTCGTTGATTACGTTACTTTTAGTGCTTTAGAATTTGCAAGTAACAACATAAAATAATTCCAATGCTTTTTACCCTTTTAAAATATTTGTGTAATTATTAGAATTTTCATAGGGGTATGATATGAGATATATATTTGAACATCAACAAAAAGTTAAGAAAAATTTTTGTTATACTTTAAATTGCAACAAAAATTACGAATATCTATTTTACCATGAATGCATAAAATTCAAAGCCCCAAGTTAAATCTCAAAGGAAATGAGGAGACTAAAAAATAACTTTTTGGAATTTTAAAAAAATGCTGTTGACACAACACCGTTTTTTGAAATTATACAGACGAACTGAGACACAATTTTAATCATTTGTGTGTGGATGTTGAAATTTGATTCAATCGGGAACAGACCACATCATAACAAATATAATGCAGAATCAACACGTTTTTATATTTTACGAGAAAGGGATTGTGCTACTTATTTCAGTTCCTCACTTGATCTCTGCTCCAATAAGTTCACCTTCACTATTTCTTTATTATTATTTTTGTTGTCGCAGGCTAAAAGTTACTAACAAATTTTGCTTAGTTAGGATTATACGGTTAAGAGTTTTTCAATTAAATTGACCTTTTTGAAAAACATAGGATATTATTACATTTTATTATTTCGTTAACTTAAATTTCATGTAGACGTATTTTTTTAATGGTTTAATCATGCACGACAATCTTAATTAGGCTCATTTCGAACATTTTTTCTGTTAACATTTCGATAAGCGAAAACAAAACATGTGTTAACTTAGTGAAAACTGGTGGCAATGCGCGGCATAATGACTGTAAACTTTGTCCCACAAAGATTACTCAGATTTTTTTAACAAGTGCGTGACGTCATTCAAAAGAAGTCACGTTTTCAAACTACAACAACCACCACCTTACACTCACGTGGTTTCTCGAAGAGATATCAAATGCCTTCAATAGATCGATTACTAAAGTGAAATAATAAATGACGGGAGATAATCGTTCAGTCTATTCATTTTATGATTTTATTTTCAGTGTTTACACTGTAAACCTGTTAATAAAAACAGATAAAATATCTGGATCCCACTTTCATTTAAATCACGAAATTTGTTGAGCGAAAATATTGTTGAGTGAAAAGCTCAAACTTTACTCTAAATGAAAACTATACCTTACGAAACTATATTGTAAGTATTAGCAGCGTGCCTCATGGCATCTATTTGGGACGCTTGTGCGGATTAGTCTCGGCCACAGGAAGAAGGGTTCTTTCCGTAAAGGGAGAACGCGGAAGACGGGAGACACAAGGGTTTGGGGTGGTCTTACGGCGTTTATAGAAGCTGTTTACACTGATTATAAACAGCGAGCGGGGTTGGCGTCGACGTGGAGGATCACCGCTGGAGCTCGCGCCTACTATAACAGATGTACGGCAGCCAGGTAGGAGGATTCTGGCAGACGGTGGAAGAACCTGCGTGCGTGTGCCACAAAACTTGGCGCCAAGGACGGTGCAATGATAGCGAGCCAGGCTCGCGAGGCTGGAGTCATTAAGTTGACGAGCCTGCGGACTTTATGTCCTTGGGTGACTGCGGTCACGGGGAGCGATCTGCTGTGTGAACGTGCTAGCCAAGGTGAAAGAGTGGTTGAGTGCCACGATACACGCGATTTCATCGGCAATAAGATCGTCACTGCGATACGAGCAAACCAGCCGTTGGTAAGCGCAGAAACGGAACTTGTGGGCCGCGCGTGGACATCCGGTCACGAAGCTAGGGCTTTGTGCGGCGCTTCAAAAAAGTAGGAGTGGCGAATGACCACAATCAAAACCAATCTTTCAATCGGGTTTGGGATCCGCTCCCGCGATAAGGGGATAGTAGGTCTATCAGAGCTAGGGTTTAAAATGATTATAAGTGTATTATTTGTTTTTGTTTTCTGTTAATAAATATATTTGTTATACGAAAGGCATCTGTGTCTGCTGGTCGCTGTTGAGTATCCATGACGATCACAATATCTGACCCTTGTTCACATTTGCCATGTTTTTCTCAAAGCTTCAATCTAACGGACTTAAGCTTGGCTCCTTCCATTCTACTCATCCATCCATATGTGAAATCGGATTTGCGGACTACGAAATTGCCATTGAGCAATCGGAGCCTTCTTAGTTCAAGCAGACTAAAGCTCCCTTTCTCCTGTCTTGTGTGCGACGGTTTCACAGCTAAAAAATAATCTTAATCTTATCGTTCTACCACCTTTCAATGTTTATAAATAGACTCAAAAAACGTTATAGTTAATTTTAAAAATTTGTCTCCGAATAAAATTATGATCTTTTATCTAACACTTCTAAATATACGTGACGTTTTATTTTTAATATTTAAAATTTTTTTACGGGAATTTAAATAAACGACATTCGAGAAATTTTTTGTTGAATTGGTTGAAGATAATACAAAATTACCAAGTTCATTTCCACTAGATGTGGAAAAAAAATAATGCACGTGTACCTGTGCCGCGACGCAGAAAAAAACATGGCAGTCGACCAACCTCCATTCTTATCAAATCCAACTCGTCAGATCCGCGAAGAGATTTTCAATATGTTCCTGCGGCAAACTTTTCACGACCGACAGGCGAGCGTTCCGCCTCGTAGTGAGTCAAATCGTGGCCGGCAATGCGATTTTCCGCTTCACTCGCTGCCCGCCCCTTTCCGTTCTTTCTGCCCCCCCCCCCCGCCCCGCGCCGCTCGCTCTCCCCGCCCGCCCGCCCGCCCCGGCCCGCCCCGCCCGCCCCGCCCCGCCCCGCCCGCCCCGCCCCGCCCCGCCCGCGAGTCTCTCAACGCTCGCCCAGCTCGGCTGCGGCGGCGGCGGGCAATCAGATAAAGGGCGAACGCTATCTGATAACGCGCACGTGCCTCCGCCTTGTGGCACTCCTTTCCCGACGAGCGCTCCACCGCAGCGATCACGTTTGCGCGCTTCCCACCAAACCACTCCCCCACAGCCCTCCCACTGGCCTCATCGCCCGCGTTGCGTCTCACCGCCCGGGCACGCTATCGCCCTCAACGCCCCGGCCAAGCTCACCCCACCCAGTCAGATTGCTGTCTCGGCATTTCGTCAAGGTGACGTCCCACCGTGGCGCCATCCCGACGTCTCACCGTCCTACACTACCACAGATCCCGCACAACCGGTCGGAAGATTAGAGCTTTCCCCGTTGGTGGGAGACTCCTGGTTGGGGAAATCCTGCTAGCCGACGGTAGGTCGGCGCCGGATCTCACCATCCAATAGGCGAAGATCACTGCCACCTCCTGAAAAATACATGCACCATACTTACGGAACTAATCAACTTTGAAGTTGATCCGCCAGGAATCAGTCAATGAATCACAGCCTTGCCTGCCTCTCATACTACCATTCGGCCATCACAACACCCCATTCCGTCATCATATAACCCTATAACCCCATCATTCTAGTATCTTAACGTCCTAAAATTCCGATATCCCATCCTTTTCACCTTACTGCCATCTCACCACACTACCTTTCCAACTTGTCAGCTCTCCTTTTTGGTAACCCTCTAGCCCCCGCGCTGAGAGTACCTGTGTTACATTCACATCTCCAACACACCATCATTCTATTCCTCCAAACTCCACTCTTTCATCTCCCAACATTCTACTTCCCCACTGTTCTAGGTTTTCGGTATTTCACATCCCCGCGCTATCCAATCCCTCCATTCCACATTCCAACCATTTTATACCAGACAGTTGATACCCCTGCTATTTTGCATTCTCCCTTGTTCACCTTCCTGCAGCGGACCTTTCTGTCGACCCTCGGTCGCGCCACGCCCCTACGTGGTGCGGGACACAACGGGGTAATAGACGCCTGCATATCGGATGTTCTAGGACCTGTTGCAGCAGTCTCCTCATGACGCTATTAGCCTCACGATGGCATTCCCTATTCACAGCCAGTTCCTGACATCAAACATCATACCAGATTAGTTCAACTTCATACCAGATCTTCAGAATGAACGAAAGAAAAATTCTATTGGGAAAAATAATACAATTATTTTTGTTTTGTTTTAATATGCGAGTTAAGTGGATGAACACCGGCAACCTCTGAAGTCTCCAAAGTAGGAGTGCCCAACTTGCAAGTCCTAAAGGACTAGAACTAAAACATTTAATATTATATCGGCTACATTTACAGTACTCGGTCGATCCACACCTGGTCTACCCCGTCTTGTTGATCTCGACAGTTTGCCCGACTGCACTGAAACGGGAGGGGGGGTTGAGAAATGGAACCATTACCAACCATGGAACCATCCAATCATGCAAAACGCAGGAAAACACATTGGGATAAAATTTTGAATTTCTTAATTCACTAGAAAAAATGTATGTGTGAAAAAAGTATGAGAATTTTCCCATTGACAGTGAATAAAATTAAAGAAAGATAGAAGAAAGATTATACGAAACGCAACTGTGCAGAGTAAAAAGCGAAATAAAACACGTGAGAGCCCCGGAGGGTCTGCATATGCATCTTAAGATTAAAAAAAAACTTTATTCAAAATATTATCGGATCATTTCATTTTCAATATACATTATTTAAGGTCAAGTGCATAAAAAAAGCTAGATGTCTGTCAGAAACGCGATCTTCATTAAAAAAATGTAAGTAAAAAACGCGATCTACCAACTCACGACATTTTAAAATTCTTATGATATCATATTAGAATCGGAGATAGATAAACATTTTGTGTGGAATTTTCAAATCTCTGAAGGTGATGATTTAACGTACTAATATTTATATGATAACAGGTAATTGTACGATGTTAGTACTATTTTATTTTGTGTTGGTTATAGTTCCTTATACTTTTCAATTTGCTCTTAGTGATAAGATAATAGGAAAAAGCTCGAAAATTTCAAGCTACTCCTTCATATTGCATACTGTATTATTAATCTGGGTGTGTGAAATTCTTGAAAATGGATGCAGAATGATTTGTGCGCGTAACGTTAACATGTTAATCTACCCTGAAATCATTATTTGAATGTGTTTTACGCGTTACAACGTAAATTTTTTCGGAAAACAAATTAGCCACAATTTTACTGCGATGCACATCTCGTTTATTTCTGAAAAATAGAAACATTTTATATTTGTGCACAATATGATACTTGAAATTATGTTATTAAAATTCCATTTAATGAGTTTTTTCGATCCCAGTGTTTTTATGGCTACGAAGGGAAGCAGTAATTATTATTTGCGCTATGTTACGCAGTATGGCTGGGATGCCTTCCGGCATTTTCGTACTTCACATTTAATTTTTCTGCAAACTACGCCGAGGTTTGCAGAATTTAGTATCACTGCTGTTAGAAATTTACATCTGGATGTCCTCGGTGTTAAAAAAGTAAGAATAAAAGTTAATTAGAATTTGCATGTTAGACGAGATGCCTTTTTAATTGCATTTCTTTCCAATCAAATCAGACCAATGTACCTTCAAAATATGTGTTTCTTCATCTAACATGTTAGTCCAGCAAACTATCAAGTCAAATTTAATGAAAGTTTAGCAACTAGACACTAATTATTAAAGTAAGTGCAAAAATTTAATAACATTTTCCCCTCGCCGAATATAATAATAGTAACCACTTTACTTCTCATTCCCCTGAAAGTAATATAATTTTCACAAATTTTATACTTTCTCGTTGCCGCTTATTTTCTTACGTTGTCTTGGTATGACATTTCTTTGACAAACAATCCTTCCTTCAAATTCTACTCTACATATGAAGAGCAACACGAGCAGTATGACATGATCGAAGAATATCTTAATTTTCTTTCCTGACTTTAATCAGGAATAACGTCATTTTTGTGCTTTTACACTTCTGTGATACCTGTTCGTTTTTCCTTTCCATTTAATCTTAGTGGTAAAGGTACTTCCAAATCCATATTTTGAATTACTATTGTCTTTTTTTATCTTCCTTCAAAAAATTACAATATTTACATCTGCACAGTGAGAGAACAGTAAACTTGATCAAGGTTGATCAACAAAACATTACACATACAAATTAAATAATTCCCTATTTTTCCAGGAAGTTATTTTCTTCGCCAGTTTCTTAAAACGTGTCTCCATTTACCGAGTAACAAAACAAAAGTAATATTTTTTTTCTAGAAACACAACGCACATAACCTTGCATCATAGCTGTAGTGCATTTCATACTCGCAGTTGTTATTCACTAGCCGAGGCATTCTTACCTAACAACCGCACGAAGCGAAAGCATCCACAGACCCAGAGATCGAATCCCCTCTTTCCGGGAAAAGAACATTAAAAACTCCCCGGAGCAACACATTCCCACCGAGCGTAATGTCGACTTCTATTTGCGTAATTGTAGAGAAAAATGAAATGGTCTTTAGCTGCTTTTTTTTCCATTTTCCGCCGTTCTCTTTGTCGCTCTTACGCAACGCTGGACATTCATTTTCCGCCAGCCTGCGCCACAAAGCGCCGTGTGATGTATTGCAGCGAGTGTTATTTTCCAAAGAGCGCTCTCCCAGTATGTTCATAGTAGAAGAATAGTAAGACTAATTGCGACGGAAGTTGTATTCGGTGGAATCTGTGCATAGGATCTCCACTGCCGCTGGCCTCGTCTCTGCGGCATTTTCTGTTCCGTGACCAGCCGGATCTGCACACAGAGGTGTGAAGAATTTATGTAGTCGCAGACCCTTCACTGAGAAGTGAATATGTTAAGGGTAGTTTAAAGAAGGAAAAGGCTGACTCACATAATGTACGTGTGGGTGTCCGAAGGGATAAGGGCGTGCAGTTCTTGGAGCTTAGTAACTTAGATCCATGGACCTGATGACAGTTGCGCGATGCGAACACTCGTAAACACTCGACCCTTTATTCAACTCTAGGCATTAAATGCTTTCATCATCATTATTATTATTATTTATTATTAACAAACAGGTGACGACACTTTCTATGACTCCCTTGATAACTTGACTGTAGCTAACTTCATCATCGATTCAAAGATAATAAATTTCATACTTTCATACTGCAATAGTTGTAAGATTAGCTTACTTCTGCTCAGATTACACGAGAGAGAACCATCTGTTTTTTTGTTGCTTTGTTTTGTTTTTGTTTCACAGGAAAATGAGCAATATCAAGTACGAAATGTAGCAAAGAGTATTGCATCTTGAATATAGTTTCAAATATAACTCATATAACATGTGTTACTCTGAAAAAATTGGATTCTAAATCGCAAGTTGATAAATACATTTGTTTTGCTTTTAGCCTGTATTTCGTTCGTTTTACTATACATTTGATGTAATCTACAGTATTCCTTAACACATTTTGTGAAAACTGTTTTCCAAAGTGAAGAAACATCAAATATTCACATTTATCTAGTAATATGCAATAACTTTGTGCTCATTAAAGAGGGAGTGCTAAACAGAACATTATTTTCTGAGGATTGCTCAAGTACCGATTTATCAATAGTGTACGAATGATTATCTCCTGTTTTCAGTTGCATCAACTACTACGGTCACCGTAAGTACCGTAAGTGTTTGCATTTTTCCCCTCCTCCAAGTATCTCCCCAAAACGGGACATCGCCCACGCCACTCAAGCTGTAGGTTCCCAAGCTGTCTTCCCACATGTGCGGTAGTGCAGTATGTGTGTGAATAATACAAGAGGATACAACGGAGATGAAGGGAAGATCATGCGAAGTCCGTAGCCCGTGTGTTACAGAAGTGCGCCGGCAGTCACTTGGTTTTGATAGAAGAAATCAGTGAAAACTACCGATCATAGCAGCCGGCCGCTATAATTCTCCTCCAGACAGTTCGACCTAGCTGTCTAGCTACTGTAAAATTTCACCACTGTCGGGGCTCGAACCCAAGGACCTTCCGGTCAGAGGCCCCGCAATGACATCAGTTATTACCCTGAGCCGTAAAGTATTAGAATGCCAATAGCCGCAAAACATACAAATAAAACAAAAATCGTTTGAAACAACAAAAAAAAAGACTGAAATTTCGAAAGATAGAAAAAAAGCGTGAACCCTGTTCGACGCCAGTCTGGAGCAATGTGCCAAAAATATGGCCCGTCGGGCGCCCCCTTCAATTAAATCCGAGCACGCCACCCGCGCGAAAGAGTTATCAGCGCCCCGAGCAAACTTAATGCCGTAAAATTTACTCAGCGCGCTAAGAAGCGGGGGGCCGGAGCGGGGCGGACACGGCCCCGCGGCCACCTGCCGCCGCCGAAGGATCCCATCGCACGCCGCCCATCCGCCCTAACCGGCTTTCCCCTTCCCCAATTTATTTCCGGCGCCGCTAAGCTACCAGTAATCCTCGCCTCTCCGCCCAACCCCCTCCCCATCCCCCCCCCACCCCCTCAAGCCCTCATCCCCCAACCCCAACTCGCTCCTCTGGCGCTGCGCCACATCGCGGCCCCGCATGCCGGCGGCCGCATTCATATTTCGACGCGCTTCAAATTGCGCGGGCCGGAGGGGTGGAGCGAGGGAGGGGAAGAAGGGCGGCAGACGCTGCCCGAGGAGGAGAAGCCGTAGCAGGGAGCTAGATGAAATATTGGAAAACCCGAGGCCCAGCGCCCCGCCGCCGCCCTGCCACCACGGTTGCGAAGGGAGCAATTGGTCGATTACCCGGCGACTGAGGGGCGCTGGCTATCCGCGCCCCTCCGCCCGCCGTCTCGGCCTGCCTCCCTCCTCGGCTTCGGAGACGCAATGGCGTGGAAAAAGAAAGAAGGGATGCCGCCGCAGCCCCTTCTGCTAGATCAACAGCATATAAACCCCTTCGGGATATAGCCACAGCCAGGGGGGCCGACCGACGCGGCGCGGCCGACGGCTCGCGCCCCCCTCGCTCCGTGCGGCGGCAGCCCCCTAATCCGCCCAACAGACCCGTTTTCATCGCCCAGTAGCAGTCCTTGGACGAATGGGGTCATGTCCATACGGACGACAATCAAAAACAGGACAAACACTTCACGAGGATCACAATCACAATACTGGAAGTGATGAGCGTGGACACGATCGTGGTGACGGCGATGGCACTAGCGGCCGCGAACAATTATGGCCACGGTTACGATAATGGCACAAGCGTTTACCTCGCTAATAATAATGTAGGCGCATGAGGGGATCTGCGGAACTACTGAAGCAATTGCTACGCAGGCGGATGGGCAAACAAGGAAAGTAATGAAATAGTATATTTAGCAATGGTACTACATATACACTGATAACAAACACTCTATGAACTCGACAACATTCCTACAACAGGACTCGAAGAATATCCAAAAATGTGCAGGGTAACATTTCTCATTTCCTCAGTGCCCATCGTCTCATTACTGCGCTCTAAACTTCGAGAAAGACAGTACACATCGTTCCAATAAGACATAGTGGCTTGTGGAATCTCTTTTCTTCAACATATTCTTATACTTTCACTATCGGTAAATAGGTTAACATTCTTTTATTTGGTCCTCCTGTGGGCCCTGTAAAAAGAAATTTACTACATAAAATGACTGTGGCTTTTAGTAAATCATCCATTTGTTCTATAGGAAAATCTATAAGATCTAAACTATATAAGATCTATAAGAAAAACAATGTAAAATAAAAACAATAGTATAATAAACGATGGAACTGGTTTTGGCGCACGTTATGTATCAAAGTGTAATGGGTAATGATAAAAGGAAAATCAACTGAGGCGAGGTATTTCTCGGTTACAATCGAAGAGGTGGAGAGCTAGTTGGTTAGGCTGCCTTTCCAGGCATTGGTGATATTTCGAACTTATTACCGAGTGAGGTGGTGAGGCACAGCATCAACTGATGTCACTGCAGTGCCTCTGACCAGGTGGTCCCAGGTTCATGTCCCGACGGCGGCAGGATTTTCGACAGTAGATTGTCAGCTAGGTCGAATTCAGCTGCTGTTTGCGATTTTTCCTTCCTCTTCCTTGTCCTGTTCTCACGCCTTATTTAAACACACATAACATGCACTACAGTACCACACATGCTGAGAGTCTGGTCGGGAGTTTAGAGCTTAGCCGGGACGGTGCCCCGCTGGTGGGAGATACCTGATTGGAGTAAACCCCCTTAGTCGACAGGTAGGTCGGTGCCGGATACTACCTTCCAGCGGAGGAAGATCACCCAAAACATACACTACACTTTCGGGACGCTTAACCATATCTGTTGACGCGCTCGGAATCACTAAGCAATCAAACAAAAAATCGAACTTATTTCGCGGATACTAATGATAAGAGAGTGAGATGCAACGCACGCTCTAGCAGCTTCGACGTCGTCGGTTGAGTGCGCGCCTCTTCATCCAAGCGATGGTCCTCGTCCTCGGCTCCGCGCCTGCAATCGATTTTCCCGTTTAATCTCGCGGATTATACAATCACGCGCGCCGGCAAAGAAAATACACTTGAAGCGCAGCCGCGGGGAAAGCTAATAAATAAATATTTAGCCGATTGAGTGCGCCGCTGAGAAGCGCGAGCAAATATGGGCGGCGAGAGAGGAGGACGTCCTCCCTCCTCCCTCCTCACCCATCTATTCAGCCCCCTTCCCCCGCTGCTATTGCGCGCCTCACAGCCTCATCACGTCATCGGATCACGTTTCCCGGGTTTCAACTCGCCATTATATTTCTGCTGTACGCCGTCACACCAACGCTGCAAACCGTTTCTTGGTTTCAATTCAGCATTGTCTAATTCCTTCATCACGTTGCCACATCACCGACTCGTTGTATATTCTCATCTTTCCATTAACGTTCTGCTATACGTTGTCAAACCAACGTTAACAATCGTATCTCGTTTCAACACAACATTGTCTAAGTCCTTTTTAACGTTTCCACATCAACGTCTCTTTCTATCACAATCTCTGAGCATCAAATTACCATTATCTTTCTGCTTTAAGCAGTCAAACCGTCGCTGCGAACCGTGCCTCGGATTCAGCTTATTATGTAATTGCTTAATCACGTTTCCACGCTCCTTCCCCATCACAACTTCAACTTCCCAATGCCTGCTTTACGCTGGCAAACCAACGCTACACACCGTGTCTCGGACTCAACACAATTTTGTCTAATTGCTTCATCACGTTGGCACATCACGTCTCATTGCAGCATATTCTCTGGACATCAACTTCCCAATGTCTGCTTTACGCTGGCAAATTAACGCTGCAAACCTTATCTCCATCGCAACATAGTAGCGTCTGTTTGTTCATATTGCCTCATGATCGTCTCATTGTATCATTTCCTGGGCTTTAAATTCCCATTATCTTTCTATTTTACGCCAAACCAATGCTGCAAGCGTAATCTCAACTGAGTCTCAACCCACTACTCTCCAATTGCTTCATCGCGTTGCTAACTTACAATTCCTTCGTCTCATTTCCTGATCGCTTCACAATGTCTTAGTTTCTTTCCCTGATCACTTAATTTCCTCATTAATTATTCACTTTATCACCCCATTGTCCACCCTCATAACTTCAGCGTTGCACAGCTTTATTATCTTCTCCAAATATCATTCATCACAGCCTTTTTTCTCCACAATCCTTCAACTTTACGCCGTCAATCTAATGTCGCAAACCGTATCTCACCACACCGCAGTGTATCTACTTCAACGCGCTGCGTCATAACTTCATTATAACCATATCACTCCAACCCCCATTACCTCGTGCATCACTGCTTCCCCGACACATCACTATATTAGCTCATATGATCGCTATTTCAGCACTATCTCACTTTGCGTACTCGCCTCAACATCACTTGGCCTCATAGTCTCATTCTCTTGCTGCCATGGAAATGGCAATGACTGTTGTCGTTTGTCGTTATAGTCGTTATAGTTGTCGTTATAGTCGTTATAGTTGTCGTTATATTCGTTATAGTTGTCGTTATAGTATGTATTGTTGACACCATCGTCTTTGATTTCTCCGCCGATGTCTCTGCCGCACCATCATCATTGTAATTAGCTATTTCCTTTCATTTAATTATTGCCGTACACTCAGTAATTACTTCATCGCTACTTTCTCGTCATAAATGATTCTCCCCTTCCTTTTCCAGTCACTTAGTTTCATTCTTACGAACATTGCCGGCCTCTCTGCTTTCAACGACGACTTCCCCGCAGACACTGCAGGACCCACATGTTTTAAGGACCCATATCTCTCACCACTTTTACCATCCTGGGGCATTATAGTAATATTTACTTACTACTTACAGATCATAAGTCATGTCTATACTTTTTTGAGCGTGTCTTCGATAGTGCGTCTCATTCAGCGTCGCCAATATCTGTTTCAGACGATATTATTTGTTACCGCTTTCCTTATAGTTGCTATAAAATTGTTAGCTGTAGAATTGTACTGATGGTGACGAGAGGAAGTTGAAAAAAGAGATAAAAAGACCGTGAATGGAATCATAACACATACATATTCTGCAACTTTCAAAAGTTTTTCCTTTTCCTTATATGTTCCTTTTGGTCACAATTAATTAGTAGTCACTTATCAACAAGAATGCTTACTTTTACACGAATGATGGCATTTAGAATGTAATTCTACGAAATGTAAAGCGACTTCCACTAAAAGTGGCTAAATTCTACGAAATGGAAACCAAACGTATTATCAGAATAAAAATCAAACAAAATATTTTCACAGTCTAGATATTGAACACAAAATATGACTGAGCCCCAGAAGTAAATTGAGAAGTCTGAGGTAGTAGCTAGGATTTCACAGAGCACTTTCATCACTACATACAACGCCGCGTCATCTCACAGCGTAATAAAGAAATAAATTGAGGATCCCGGCTGATTGGTACACCTTCCCCATTCAATTTCTAAAAGGATTAATTATCCTTTATTACACCCCATAATACCTCATTGTCAAAACAGGGGCATTTAGGGCAAACGGGCCCAGTAATCGCCCTCGCGCTCCCCAATAAACGGGAGCTCGGATGGCGTGACGTCAACCGCCATAACATATCCATCGGAATCGATCCAGCTGGCGGGAATTGTTTCTTTATGACCTGCTCGAGCAGTGACTAAGTTGATGCCCGCGCGTGTCCCCGCGTCACGTACATCTGTTTCGCCGGATCATCGGGCGACGCGCGCCCCTCCGCGCGGGCAAGAAGCGGGAGGCCCTCGCGCCCTCGCCTCGCCCTCGCCCTCGCCCTCGCCCGCACCCTCCGCGGCGCCCAGCTGCGCGCCAGCGAGGGGCGCGGGGCGCAGGGCGTGAGGCGCGGGACGCGGGAAGGGGGCGGGGGGCGCGGGGCGGAGCACAGTGGGCCACACGCCCAGAAGCACAGCTGCGGCCACAAGGGAGGATAGACAGGCTGCCGGTTTTATTAAGGTTTTTGGAGACTACTGTATTTCAGGTAAATGTATTGCATGCCGCCCTCGATGATCGAGGTGGCTAGAGTGTGTGCCGATTCAGCGCCTCGGTCTGAAGGAACGCGGGTTCGAGTGTCGCCCTCCTGGGCATGGTTGTTCGTCCCTTGTCTTTCATGTAGTTTGTATGTTGTCGCGGAAGGCCTTGTGAGTCTGCTGGCCATAGAACGAGGAGCCCGCAAGTGTGTCTAGTGTAAAAAAAAAGTTTCATATAAGTCCCCATGAGGAGCGTGATTGGTTTCCGGAGTGGATAGTGAAAATCGGCATTCCCTGAAGGTGGAAAAAGCCTCGGGAAGAAAAAAACATTTATGTATTTGCATCATGGAGAATCCTTAACGACTGTTAATATTATACTAAAGTCAGGTTTACGGGTAGCATATAGTTGAGCAAGTGGTTGCTCGCTAACGGTTCGGAAAATGAATTTCCATCATCTGGGCTTGCAACAGACAGAAGAGTTAACACGGAAATAAATAAACAGTCTCATTTTCTTGAAGCTGGGATGTGAGGAACATAAGTACACCTTCGCCACACCAACACATACCATGAATACTAATGCTCCTCTCTACCAACACTATTCTATCAATTGTCAAGTTTTCTAAAACTGTTGGACAGTCATTCGTTAAAAATTATTTTCCTTTTATAAAAATACAAGAAATTGTGTGAAATGTATGGAAAGCTTGGAGGGCTGATTTTTTTTCAACTTTCCCCCCGCCAGTAGCCCTGGCGAGGCGGAAGTTTATTTTCGTGTTGGGGTACAACATACGCCGCAGCTCTACGGCTTATGCGGCAAAGAAGAGGGCAGTGCTTACTTACTAACTTATTTCCACCTTAACCTATGGATGATGCCGGCACTTTGGCCGCCAACCTAAGATTAGCACAAGACTTTGTATTTTTCTTCATGCTTATTAGTTTTAGTTTTCTTGGGTATTGGGCTGATTTAATGCTTGGTCTTTCTTGTATCCGTTCGGGCGCAGTGTGTGCGGGCGGAGGGCGGGGGGCGAAGGGCGCGAGGGTGATTCACGCGAAGCGCAAGGGGCGCATCCGCCCACGCCGCGGCGCAAACGAGCGTCTGCGGAGGCCGCGGTGACAGGCGGGAGCGCTCCGCCACGCCCCCTGCCCCGGCCCAGCCCAGGCATGCGGGGAGCATGTGGCTGCATCCGACGACGCTTGCGCCACACCCGGACCCTCTCATCCCGCCTCACCCCAGCGCTTCCCGCCCTGCTCCCCTTCGGCCCGCCCCGCCCTGCACTTTTCCTGCTCTTCCAGTCCTTTTCCCCTGCCCCTGTCCTATCCTATTCTGTTCTGACCTGTGTTCTGACCTGTGTTCTGACCTGTGTTCTGACCTGTGTTCTGACCTGTGTTCTGACATGTCCTTGCCTGTCTTGCATAACACTGTCCTGACGAGTCCCGTCCCACACCACCCCGTCCCAACCGACACGCTACGCCCCACCACGCTCCACCCGCCCCATCCCGTTCCACTGTCCCTCTTCAGCCCCGCCCCACCCTTCCCGCTCCGTCCGCGCTGTCGGGAAGTCGTCAGCGTCTGCCGCAACTATGTTGCCAAGGAAGTATCGACTTTCGAGCTCCCCTCTCCTTCTCTCCGCGCCCGAATGTCGACTTTTCAGCCAAGATTGAGGGAAGGCTCGTGGTGTCTTCAAATGTCTTAGTAATGACCTGGGGTGAAAACAGCGCGCTGGGAGTTTGGGCTATGCACCGGGGTAGAAATCAGAGTATCTTGTAGCCAATTAGAAGCGTTCTTATTCACAGAGGGAAAAGGTCCACGGCATATATTGCATAATATCACTGGTGGCCTGAAGAAGCAAAAATACTATGAAGCAAAACCACACAAAATAATATTCCAGAAAGAAGCATGCACATTGCAAAAAAGCAAATAAAATATAATTCTGTAATAGGTGATATATTTTAACAAAAACAGCCTACACTAATAATGCTATAATACAATACTTGTATACAGGGATATATTACAATAGTTCTTTACACACCAGAAATAAAAAAATGTTGCTTTACATAATGCAGCACGTGATAAGGAACTATTTAATAGCGAGCGGTCTCTTCTTCGTGACCTTGCTATCAAATGACGACTGCTGTGTTGTAGCTAGTGGCACTTTTTATGAGAATTAAGTTGGTAGACACTATATGACAATAAGCAGAGTAACACAATCAAATAATATTACCATATTGATGATAATGTTTCAGTCGAAATCTAAAGTGATGTATTATATTTGGATTCCCCTGCCCCCTCCTCCTCCGACTTTCTGGGTATCTAACGAATTCATAGGCACTCTCACATCCCCGGTGATTGCAAGATTTTCTTCCAATTTCTACGCACTTTGTAAATTAGTCATATAGATCTGTGTTATATTCAATAGCAACCATTTCATTAGCGTTTCAGGCAAAGTTCTGATATGAACTTGTCATCCAGTTGTTTCGTGAGTAATTAAGCTCCATTGATTAGATTCTAGGAAATCCATTAGTAAAATAAAATGACTGGCAAAGCCGGCCGGGAGGAGGCAGCTATGGCGTGAGTGCCATGGAGAACTCGGTTCAGAGGGTCAATGTTTCGATACCCGTGTAGGCATGGTTGTAGCGTTCTGTTAAGTGGTTTGATTGGATCTTTTCCAAACTCTCCGTTATCACTTAGTATAACGTAGCATGTTACCGTTGTCAGTTGTCCTCTCCTAGCAACAGGATACTATGATAGAAGACCCTAAATAAACAAGAATAATGCTTTGGAAGGTCGAGGAGACTATATCGAAAGATTGCTTCCACGGTCGGACTTTGTATTGTCTAGGCTATCCGAGACGAACCGCATCTCTGTCGTGGTGGCTGACGTATTGTGGCCTTTCCTTTCTCAGAGCGTTCTACTCAGCACTACACTCCCAAAGCTACGTATATATATATA
>BOPP01000062.1:5684928-5701495 GCA_017312745.1 Gryllus bimaculatus
TATTCATCTCACAAACAACTTTTATAATTTACTTATTTCACATGCATCTAAAAATTTTGCTTTAAGACGAAATATTTTTTCCCAATTCTTAAATACATTAATGTTTCCTTAAAACCATTTCCCATCCTCCGTAATTTAAATAATTATTTCCCCCCTTTTCAATTTATTTCTTTTTAAACAGAATGCTATTTATTCAAATATAGTTAATTATGTTATTCTTTTAAGTTGTGGGTAATATTATTTATCTTCAAATTATATGCTAGCATCTTGCCATATAACTATTGTAAACAAAGTTACAAAAACAAATAAATATAATAAAAAAAGAAGTTTATTCTAACTTGATTGGAGATAGTTTATATGATTGTCGAACAATAATTGTTAGAGAAGAAAAAATCGCCCATTCAACTTTATTACCAATTAAAACTACAGTTTCAGTTCATTTTACTCATATGCCATTAGAAACACACAATTCTGATACAAGGATAGAACATTTAATTTTTGTGCTGTATAATTGGAAAATGTTACTGCTTGTGATCTAATTTATATTGAATTTATTACTATTTGATTTAATCCCACTTATGTGAATTATTAAAAGTTAAATTGTTTAAAGCAAGCGCATGTCAAGTTGAATTTTCCCTTTCTCACCAAAAAAAATTATTTTTCTTTTTTGTTATCATACAACTAATTGAAAATATTAGTAAACAATAGTGAGTGAATGAAATTAGTTTCTGACCCATATTAGAAGATTTATCTTCTCAAAAGTATCTGTTTTTTATTAATTCATTTTCTGAACCATTACCCTCCGAAACTTAATATAAAAAATATATCCCTAAAATTCTTTCACTTGAAGGAAAATGAAAAAATAGTTTTGCCTTTTCTTACTACAGTATATCTTAAAGGCAGGGAGCAACTTAAAACAGCATGCTAAAATATCAAGATTCTTTTTTCTATTTTAAGACAGTAGTTGATGAATTCAAATACTCATTTACATGAATATTTTTTATTAATGACCAACTTTGATATGACATGTTCATAACTATTGCCTCCCAAATTCATATTAAAACATTATGACAATTTTCTTTTTATTAATCAGGTGTTGTCCAAAAAGATTTGTTAGAACTTCAAATCTATTAATTTGAGTTCATTATGAACCAATTTTTTAGTCCGGTACCTGGGCTCAATATTTGTGACATTTTTTCACTGTTTTTATGTAAATTTGCTTAGTTGTAAAATGTTGGTTAAAATAATAATATTATATACATGTAGTTGGTTATAATAAATGCTTTAAGTGAAGTAGGGTAGAGTAGGTAAGAGTAGTTTCAGCAGAATTATATTTGGCATAACATTTTTTTTATTTACATTGAAAACCAATCCACTTCTTTCTTATATTTTTTCTTAAGGTAATTTCTGTTACTGTGCTTTGCTAGAGATTGTTGATGTTGCAAAGAGGTAGAATACAAGACAAGGACTCTTTTTTGTAGAAAAACTACTAAATTCAGATTTAAAACTGGTAAGAAAATAGCAGTATGGAAATTAATTTTAAAATACAAATTCTTCTCAGAACACTCAATGAAAATAAATTTTATGTATTCTTGAACATAAAGAAGAATTTATTACCTAAAAATTTAAATGTTCAATAGCTGCAACACTGGAGCATATTTATAAAATAAATTTATATCTATTATCAGACATACAAGTATAACTTTTATTTGAAAAGAGTACACTCATAAAATGTTATGTCAATTATGTATCACACATTTTATTTTAATCGTTCTCTGTAAGTGCTCTCCAAACTGCTGCTGCTCATCGAACAACTGCTACTATTGGTAGTATAAGTAGTCGATTGCTTCTTCTTCCATATAAAATTCTGACTTTTGAAAGCAACAGCTTTGCATAATTTTTGCAGTCTCTTCTGAGCATTGAAAGCAGCTTTTCAATATAACAAACATCTATACACAGTATGTTTTTCTTATTTTTCATGTTTTTTGTGGGGTCATAAATTATTCGTAGATGAAGAAGTAGATTCCAACAAAAATCTGCCATGAAATTTCTCATGTTCAGTCTTTGTTTTAATGTTGAATCATTGAAAATATGAGAACAGTGTGTCATGTCATTTTATTTATTTAATTGATCATGGATAACACTATTTACTTTATTAAAATAAAACAATGTATATCCTTAATTTTCTATGAGGCACACAAATATTGTACGTATGCACGATTAATGGTTAAAAATACTTATAATGGACTCGCGATGAGCCTAATAGGGATATAGTTGCTTACTGTTAATGACACTCATGAACACACATTATTAACTCCTGCGTACCGTTCCACGAAAACTCATTTTTATTTCGAAATTTAGCCGAATACCCTTCAAAAAGATTCACACGTGTCCGATTACGTTTTTTCCCCTCGGCTGTCTGTACATTTCATCAATGTTATTTAACTTCTATTTCTAATAAGAAACGCCAACAAATCACTTCGAAGTTTCCAATGCCAAAAGTCCAAGAAAATACGAACAAATTAATGTTTCACGAAATAAACTAGGTTGCTAAATATTTCAGAAAACACAAGGAAAGAAAGTACAGGCAAATTGAAAATTAGAAATACAATGAAGCGAAACACACAAACTGTTCGTACGTATTCGCCTCTGTTTTCGTATTTCTAGGTTATTTCCAGGTTATTCCACACTTAAACGAGGTTTCTCCGGTGTTTAGCGGTTGCCATGGAAACTATTCCGTGCTCGAGTTAGTCCATGTTTATTGGTATGAGTTTTCGCTATTGCCCTGTTATTCTGGGCTTTAGCACAGAATAAATGTTATTTGTTTACACGTTTATTGATAGGGCTGGATAAGGAATAAATCCTGATAAAATAAAGTATAAAACAGGAATTTATTGTTGTTATTGGTGAACCAAGTTTTAATGCATTTTACTATTTTATACATATAGTGCAATATCATCTTCATCACAACTTCATACATTGAATCTTAGTTTTCTTGGGTTGATTTCATTTTGAGCAAAGAAGAAGTCATAATATAATTACTTTCGGAATCTTTAAGTTGCAATGAATTTTCGCACACTAGCTTTTTTTCACTGCCGACGTTCTTGATATTCTGTCGCCGGCTCTATTTCATTTCGGTGTTTCACCTTCGTGAAGAGTCTTGGCAGTATTGTTCATTCTTACCCCATGAAATTCTGAAAACTTCTGCACACAAATTCTAACATACAGGAACTTTCTTTCGGAGCAATCGAGAACAAATACATAGCGACGTTTTTGGCTTCTTCTCTTCTGGCGTTGCTATCCAAGGTCACTTTCTATATCCTCCACGGAATGAAGGTGGAAAAGTTTACGAGTCATCAGTTTACGAGTTAAAATCATCAAATTTATTTTGCTTTCTATAAAACCATGCTCTAAATTTCATTATCTCGCACTTTGTTACCTGCATACAAGCCAGATATTTCGTATTGTGTTTGAATGGTCTCTTTGTAATAGATTTGAGACTTTTGTCTGCGAATTTGAAATAATAAATATTAAACTTATGGTAGCCAGTTAAGCATATTTTCGTGCATCTTTGGGCATAAAACCATTATTACAAATGTTATTAGAAATAAGAATATAATTTATTTATTATTAAGATGAGAATATCCTTCGATCTAATATAATACTTTTTCATAATTCAATGTCATGTTGGTGAAAAAGGAGCACTCTCTTTTTTTCTCGAATCAGAAAACAATTATTTTTGACATACATTAAAAAATATAATGTCAAGTTTCCTTGCTCTAAAGTTTTCTTTTTTTTAGTTTATTATAGTCGCATCAACAGCTGTGGTCATTAGCGACTACTTTAAATACAACTTAAACAAAATTAATGTTAACTTACAATATAATACAGTATTTATAAGAAAAATTGATGACAGACAATTTATTTTACTTTTTTTCCAATATAGTTTCCCATACCATACAGTAAACCCTTTTACAACATAATTTCTTGAAATATTCAAGTCTTACAGAATTTTTAATATTTGTTTGTTTCGGGACCGATAGTAGCACCAAAATCCAATTTGTTCTCCTTTAGAGATGTGATGTCACTTCGGCTTTTACTGAAACATAGACATTAGGTAAAATTGCTTGAAATTTAAGAAGGTATTCACATGCTGGTTAGGTGGTGAGGATTCCCAGTTAAAACCAAGGCTTGACTGATTGCAATGCCCCAGTTCTTATTCTTGTTATTGTTACCTGGATTTTTTTCTTGGAGAAATTTTTTTGTTAGTTTTCAGAGAGTTAATAATGTTTAACTTGTTTGTGTAGAGGGCGCGTAGAATTTCATGGCTTCCCAAATGTTGCTCCACTTTTCACCAATTATTTTTTTTTGATTTGTTCCATAAATCCTTTGCAGGGGAATATTGTAAAAGAATACTCCGTTTCAGGCTTATATTTTCCTCTTCAAGCTCATGGTTTTGTCTCAGCCCCAAGTATTTATAATCTGGTTACTCCAAGCAATTTTGAGAGTCTTTTTAATTGGTATAATGTCATACATAATATATGTAATGTAAAATACTAATATTTATCATTTAGCTAGACCCCTGAGTAATTATTCGAATATTGTTATTGCCTTTCAAGATAAGTAGGACATAATGACGAAATTGTTATTTCTGATGTTTTTGTACATATTTTTTGTAAGCGCTTTCATTATAGAACAATTATTTCATGTAGTGTTGCTGGACAGTTAGGGATCTGCAGCTGTTGTAATTTGATCTTTTATAATTGTGTTGCATATTTTCCCAAGCTTCTATATTGAACTTTGGAAGTATTTTATGGGGAATCTTTTATTATTTCTATTGCATCAAAATATGATTTTCCTATCTTAGTCATTTGTTTATATTAGGGGGAATTCTCGGTGATATACTCTACTATACAGGATTGTCCATGTGTTTTTTTTATACTATTTTTTTTCATTGATATAGTCCAAGAATTCAGCTCTTCTCAGGTAGGTTTTTTAAACTTTGGTATAGGACTGTAAAAGCATTTTTTTGTACTTTGCAGTTAATTTGGAGTTTTGGATATATACATGAAAAAATTATAGGAATATTTGATACTGCTTTTTGATGGCATTATTTTTAGTTAGCAATTTGGTCTATACCGATAGCTGGTTGTTCTTTGGCTATGTGTATTAGGATCCTGCCAATGTTCTGTTGGTAAGGAAACAGCCAGGCCCGGGGCCTTTGCGTAGAGAGGGAGATTTTATTGTTGTACTAGCGGACCCGACAGACTTCTCCTGTCAAAAAAAGAAAATGTTGTAATAGCAATTTAAAGCTGAGTGGGGTGGTTCGACCACTTTCAAGCAAAGGTGCATGCGCATTCCCGACCGAAGCGAGCTGCAAGTGCAATTCATTTGTGAGTGAATCGTCTAAATTAATGAAAGAAAAACGTTTTCCTGTTTGCCAACCAGGTTGCTTATAAGAAAGTGTAAATCCCTCCAGTTTCGATCATTTAGTTACTTTCGTAAGAGATCAAATACATACTTCTCTGTTGATTCAACAGTGAAATTTAGTTGAAATTAATTTTCGAAGTGTGTTTGAGACCATTACAGTTTTCTCATTTCCAATGGTATCCCAAATTTCACTTTTTACCATATTGCGCAACACAAATCCATTAGCTTCGTTTTAAATTTCAATGCCCTACAATATGAGCAAACCGAGTTTCATAGAACCGAATAACAACACAATGACGGTAGTTACGTGGTCAATTGACACATCGTCACTGAAAGCAGCCTCGATTCCAAACTTCGTGCGATTATTAGCTGAATGTTTAGCTGCTCCCGCTTCACGAGCTAAAAAATCGTTCGTGTATATCCGAAATCTTCACGTTCATTTCGGTCGCTTACGTTCCTCTTTTGCAGCATGATTAGATCCGAAATTAGCTCTGTTGTTTTGTAGCATATTCGTTAATTCTTCTACCCTAAATGTTCTCTGTCTAATAGGAGGCTACATATTATAATATTCGGAACCGACCAATTAAATCCCCACACGAGTTTATCTGTGTTGCTTCAACCACACACGCCACCACGTTTATAGATATGATTGAATTTGAAACTTGTATAACGTAATAAAAGTGCAAAACTGTAGGTTGCCACCTTGCCAATTCCAGAAAACGGAGACCGCCTGACGGTGGGGGGTAATTAAATATCTTAATTGCTAAATTAATAAAATAAAAAAATGCTGTATGTGATGAGAGTTAATTTATAAGATAATTAACTTCATCTATTTTATGTATTCAAATATAACATAAAAAAAATAAATGAGAAAGAAATATTTGCTCTAAACATTTTATAACTAAGATATCTAATTATGAGTTTTCTTTTTTAACATACCTTTCTATAATTCTATTACATACGAATTTACACAACCTTTTCGGGATTTCTTTAAAATGTTTTGGTTTTGTTATTTAGTTTGCCCCAAAAACTGAAGTCTTACCTCAGTTACTTTTTAAACACAAAGATTATGATTAAATATTTTAGTTTATAGAGATATTGTAAAAAAACAAATTTGTAGGTAAAATTACCGTATAAGTTTTATTCCGTTTTTTTAAGATTATTCAATCTTGTATTGTATATCAAATTTTCAGGCCTTTTATACCAAGAATGTCATACGAAATACAAAATTCGATCTCGGTTCAAAAATGAAGCATAATCCGAGATAGAAGCATCCCGGGATATTCTTGAAAACTAAAAACTGTTTGCGCGCCGAAATGGCGATTCTCCAAATCGCTATATGCCTGTCCTCCTCGTCTGAATATGCGGTAGAAAGAAGAGACAGCGATTTGCCGAAACCACGATATTGCAAGACCAATTTTCATGTTCTAGCTCTTACCTTTCTATAATGAAAGAGAATGAAAGACAGGATTTTCTGAATGGAAATAGAAAAAGCTTTAAATGTTTAAGTTGAAAAATCTATTATTATATTTTGTAAAAAATTATTGAAAAGAAATGTATCTTTGAATTGAAGCAAAAAAAAAAAACGGAGATAATTTTCAAAAAACCAGAGACCGAATGAAAGCTCAAAAAACCGGAGTCTCCGTCCCTAAAACTCGGAAGGTGACAACCCTAGCAAATTGACCCTTATGACGTAGAACGCATACCTACAACAATCAGATGCTTATGCTAACGAAACAACAATGAGTTCTATTTGTTAACACAGCCCCTATAAAGCTCAAATGACTCTCACGTTTAGTTAAAAAACCATTTGGATATGGGCGAAAAAAAAGAAAAGCTGTTTTAGGTTCCCGCTGCAATATTCAAATTTTTTTTCTCCGGCCGTTGTTAAAAACCACTCTTGAACTTCAACAAAATTTTAAAAAAAAGAAATGCCCCCAAATGTCCAGCGTGGTGAGTTATGGCGCTTACCACACATTTTGCCAATTCATTTTTATATTATAATAACATCAAGTTTTCTAAGATCTTTTTTTTTACTGACTGAATCATAATAATGATCCATAGTCAATCTTTGATCAACAAAACTATTGCTTTGTAGGGGTCATAGCCTGGAATGTTTATCTGCTCCCGTATTGTAAAAGAAATGCACTTGATATGTTTATCTTTCTTACACTCCACAGATTAAAATTTAAAATATGTCCTTTTCGAGCCTTTCATTTTTGAGTTCAAAATTGCTTACCGAATAAAAAAATTTTTGTGTTTTTATATGTTAGCTTATTCGTAGATCATTTTTGGTATGGCTGACTTCACCATATTTTGTCTGGAGGGAATACCAATACCATTGAGTTTTTGAAGCATGGAAAAACTTGCAAACCTGAATTTTGAGAGACCATCAGAGACTTGTTAGGGCAGATTTGTACCAATTTACTGACTGTTTTTATTGGTTGTTCCCTCGCCAGAGAAATGTATGTCATCTGCCATACTTCCTTATGAATTACCTATGACACTATTTCAGACGCCATTCCTTAATGGCCAAACAAATAGAGTTTACACTAATACTTCACATTGTGGTAGTCCATTCTCAGTGTAATGTGATAGCTACCATGTAACTTTTGCCTTAAGTCCACATCCTGTAATTTGTCATATTTTATGAGTCCCAGACCATTCAAAAACTTTTTACAATGATCAGGGCCCTACTAAAACAGTTGTTTGTTAGCCAAAGGGATTTCTTGAATGTAGTGTCACAATATTTACTAGGAGAAAGAAGTAGTGATCGTTCCGTTCTAAAACCAAATTGAATTGTTGGAGGAATATAATATTTTTTAAAAGTTAGAACCATCTGAAATCTTATTAATAATTATTATTCAATAAATTTGCACATATTAGACAGTAACAAGAGGGGATCTGATATTTTTTATTTATGAAATGGGAGTCTTCCCAGGCTATGGTAATACAATAGCTTGATCAGCAATAAACATAGCTGAATCTCCAATAGATTCAGGAAAACATTATATTCCCATATTATATATATTTATTAGTAAAGTTTCTTTCCCCTTCTAGAGGTAAATTTTTAAAAGCATGTAGGGAATAGTGAAGCGTGTCCAGGTGAGATTGTCCATAGTCCTGTTAATCTAAAAGTTTTGGGCTGTTTCTGTTCAGGAGATATCGAATTTATATCTTCCTTTTTTCTCGAATAATCCTCCACGGTAAAATACGAATGCATTCCTCACCCCATTTACCACACTCAGAATCCCAATTCAAAGTGGGAGATAATAGTTTATCTAACTGAACAGTTAAATAGCAGATTGAAAGCAAAAGTATTTCACTTACCAGAAAGAACACTGCGCTGCTGCTTTCGAGTTTCTCAAAAACCTAGTTTCACGAAACCTCAACAGTTACTTAAATGTTGCAAGTGACGATAGAACAATACCTGGAAATGTGCGCATTTATCTCTCCCGAGCGGCCGGAGAAAATTCGCAGAGAAACAAGGAACCCTCAACCCATCGAAACAAGACCCCAATGACATCTGGACCAATCTTCCCTGAAAACCCAAAAGGTTGAAAGTCTTTTTTTTTTTTTTTCTTTTTTTTTTTTTACACAATTAATAATGAAATATTTAAGTGTATGTACCTTTTCATTTCAAATAAACGGTAAAATGACCCCAATATTTCTACCTTACATGGAAAATAATAGCAAAGAAAAATCATATGCAGAAGGCATTGTGAACATATCACTTTTGATGAAGGTACAAAGAGACATCAAGAGTAGCCCCCATGGATATGTCACGCTTAGAATGAATATAAATGGCCCAAAGATATTAATGAATAATTTTCAAGGGACATTCTCTGTACGAACAGTTAGTTTGAACCTGAAATATTTGTTAGGACGTTTGCGAGTTTGCCTCGTGAAAAGACAAAGAAAGAGGTGAGAGCCTCGAATCAAATAATACAAATCTTAAGATATAACTCAATTGGGTTCAAGATGGGAACAGGTCACGTTTGGAATGTTTGCTCCGCACGTTCTGCCTTGACCATCGTCCTCAATAACATTAATCCAAGCCCTCTCATGTATTTGTCCAGTAAGGAGAATAGTGTGAAAAACTTCGAAAATAATTCCTAAGAAATTTTAAGCATATTGTCTATAATTACCATTATATTCCGAATGCTAGCCCAGCATTTACATCAATGCGTGAAAATGTTTGTCTCTGAAAAAAATTACTTTCTATGAATTAATTTAGGCATTGCGCAATTATTTTATAAAACACACTCCAGAAACATGTAAACATTAAATTTACACCAATTCGACACCAACTGAACCTCTGCTTTCCTCATACAACAAACAATATAGTTAATTATACCAATACAGTCTTTGAGCTATTGCGAAATTATTAAATTTCGAAAATACAAAGATACATGATCTTCTTTACGTTCAGTCTTCGGGACAGTAATCAGAAAGCCATAAGCTAAACGCTGCATTTGAATAATGCTTTCAGTTAAAAACAATTGTAGTGCGTTTGAGAGAACGTGGAAAAAAACAAAATGGAATCATGATCTGCGCTGCCGGGAGAGTGCAGCGCCACATGCCTACCGCCGGGCCCTCGGCCCAGAGAGCCAGCGACCCTGCCCAGCTGACGTAGACAGGAAGCCGATAGAAAGGAGGCGGAGGAGGAGAGCTCGACTCGAGAGTGTGACAGTACTTTCGATGAACAATATTACTCTACACGACAGTATTCATCTTTAGGGAAAAGGGCCATAGGCATCTGGATGCCGCTTTCTCGCGTCAGGTTTTTCGCCTTCGTAGAAGCTTGGGTAGGAGGACGACTCGACTCGAGAGGAAGTCTCTCGATGAAGTTATTCAACACATGATATTCTCTTTAAGGGAGTGTACCTTATAGGCCCCTGGATTCGCTTACTAGTCAGGCTTTCGCCTTGCTTCAGCTTCCAAGCAGGGATATTGACTGGCGCTAATCATAAAACGTCCCCCATAAGCCTACTGGGACTTCACCAAAGCGTCGACTTCCCGGGAACTTTGCGCAGGACAGGTATTTCAGTGAAACGGGTGGAAGTCCCCAGATCTAGAGGGGTTTCGTTTTTCGTTTCGCTTTGTAAACATTTTCCAAATTGTTTCAACGATCCATCTTCAATATGACAAGAACATTCCTATTTTGTTCACCGAATGAATAGTTTATTTTTATTGATTTTTCTTCAGTTTTCTTCTATGTATATTATGTACGAGAATTAAAACCGCGCCTAAACATTTTTTGTCTCTTTCAGAAAAAACTACTTTTCTTTATTTATTTTTCTATGTCTAAAGTAATTATTTTAAAAATGAAATAATACTAAAAAAAGTGAGTTTCATTCTTCTATTAGTGGGAGTAAGTAAAAAATCCGCTTTTCATAAAATAAAATTACTAAATTACGCAATTTACTAACTTGTTTATGACCAATCTTTATATAAAATTAGAATATAACACTTACTATCTTTGATATGAAAGTATCAATTTTTAAAACATTTGAAAGAGCAGGCATCATAATGCGGACATACATAAGATCAGTAGTATGGCCCTGACAGGAGAATAAACTATATTCCTTACAACGGGCAATTTACCCTCGATGGGGATGGGGGTTCTCCTGCATCAGTCAGTTTGCTCCCAGGAAGTCGCGGAGTCAATTCGGCGCGCGGTAAATAGTCGCCCTACAACGTTGAATTCTTAATTACAGCTTTGAAAGTGCGTACGCTCGCACACACGGCTGGTTCGGCGCATGTATTTGGTTTTTAATTTTTTTTCCATTATTAAAATTAGGTTTAATGTAATCTGATATTATTCAAGTCGTATACTATTCATTACCCGGAAACGGCAAAACGTAATCACAGTGTTTCAGTCACACTGCATCTTGAAAATCTTGCAAACATTTTTTTTTTTTGCTTATGAAAATTCTTCTTATATAGAATATTATGAAAGAGATCCGCAAACAAAAAAATAATGCCAATCGATGTATATGTAGAATTCCAATAATCACATTGAAGATTATCCTTAAAACAGCCCAAAACTGGGTTTATGATGTCTTAACCTCTTCCACAAAGAAGGGTATTTTGAGAATTCTGTTCAAAAATTCTGCAAAGTTACCAGAAAAAAATCGGTTTCCAAACCACTGAACCTAATAATAGATAGGCGAAGAATGAAACCTCATGCGCCGAGAACCGTTCGTAAAAGGTTTCAGGGTGGCATATATTATGATTTAAAAAGACAATAAAACCCACACTCACACATTTTTCGTTCCATGATTGCCTTTCTCGAAACGATTTTTGACCAGCTGTTTCTTGATAGCGTCTCCAGAGAAACGATCTTTCTGCCTTTCCGGGTTAGATTAATTCATCTGTGCTATTACTCGAAGTGCGTCTTTTGACTAATTGCCTTAATAATTTTTGTTCTTTCAATAATGATATGGCGCTAAGATTCAAACACAATTAACATATTTTAGCTTCAATTAACACTTTAGCAATTTTTTCGAACAGGTCCTTAAAATATCATTTAGACCAAAACAACTTATAGGTCCACGTGTATAAACCACAAGAAACCTAATAATGTTCTGGGAAAAATTCTACAAGTTTCTATCGCAAGTTTACCCTTACTTTCTCTTTATTTGTAAGTAATAGTCAAAGTGAGGAAATAAAATGGAAAATTCTTGGAGCCTGTTTGAAAGAAACAAAATTTTTTTAAAGTGTTTGTCTGATTCAAACATTACACGAAAATTATTCAGTTTTTTCATTAAAAGCCTGGTTTGGGTTTTATATTTAATGAATATTCAGACCTTGTAATGTTACTTGACGGGCCGTATGATTGGTGATGTTTAGAGTACATCAAACCGGCTATGTCATTGGTTCCCGTTAGTGTAATAATGTTCTGGGATTGCTAACGTGGTAGACGAAAGTGAGATCCGGGCACGTGTCACAGTACATGTTGCAGCTTGCGCGGATTTTCCCCGCCTCGTACAGGTATCCCCACAAGCTAGACCGCTCCCAGGCGACAAAGCTCTAGGCTCCCGGCAGTCTCCGACCTCTTCCATTCGTAGATTGTGCAATGTATTAAGTGTGTGTGTGTGTGGTTATGATGAGAGAGAGAGAAAAGAAGAAAGACGCAGAGAAAGAGAAGAGAGAGAAAAGAGAGAGAGAAAGGAGAGAGAAGAGAGAGAAAGAGCAGAGAGAGAGAGAAGAGAAGAGAAGAGAGAGAAGGAAAGATGGAGGAAGAAGAAGAGAGAGAGAGAGGAAGAGAGAGAGAAAGAGAGAGAAGAGAAGAGGAGAGAGAAGAAGACGAAGAGAAAGAGGACAGAGAGAATAGGAGAGAGGTGCAGGAGAGAAGAGAGAGGCCAGAGTAGAGAAAAGAGGAGAGAAGAAAGCAGGAGAGAGAAGAAGAGAGAAGAGAGGAGAAGAATGAGAGAGAAGAGAAGAGGAAGAGAGAGAGAAGAAGAGAGAACAAAGGAGAGGAGGGAGGAAAAGAGAGAGGAGAGGAGAAGGAGAGAAAGAGAGAGAGAGAAAGAGAGAGAGGATAGAGAGGAGAAAGAGAGGAAGAGAGAGAGAGTAGAAAGAGAGAGAAAGAGAAAGAGAGACGAGAGGAGAAGAGGAGAAAGAAAGAGAGAGAGAGAGAAAGAGAGAGAGAAGGAACGGAGGGAGAGAAAGAGAGAGAGAGGACAAGAGAGAGAGAGAAAGAGAGCGAGGAAGAGAGATTGAAGAGATAAGAGAGAAGGAGAAAGAGAGTGAAAGAAGAGAGAGAGAGCGATGAAGAGAGAGAGAAAGAAAGAGAGAAGAGAAAAGAGAGATAGAGAAATAGAGGAGAGAGAGAAAGAGGAGAGAGAAAGACGAGAGAAGAAAAGAGAGAGAGAGGAAAGAGAGAGAGAGAGAAAGAGAGAGAAGAAAGGAGAAGCAGAGAGAAGAGAGAGAGAAGAGAAGAGAGAAAGGAGAGAGAGAGAAAGAGAGAATGAGAAAGAGAAGAGAGAAAGAGAGGAGAGAAAGAGAGAGAGAAAAGAGAGAGAGGAGAAAGAGGGAGGAAAGAGAAGAGAGAAAGAGAGAGAGAGAGAGAGAGAGAGAGAAGGAGAGAAGAGTGGCAGGAAAAAGAGGAAAATAGGACGAAAAATGGGGAGAAGAGATTGACGATTGAGTGCAAGATGAATTGAGAGGACAGTTCAATCACGAGGAAATTTCGAAGAAACATGGAGAGAAGGTAAGAGTAGAGAAGCTGGCCTTGAAGAATGCTTCAGAAAGTGAAGGAGAGAGAATAAAGATTAGAGTAAGAATGAAGGAAAAGAAGAGAGAACAGGAGAATAGGAGATAATGAATAATTGCTTCGTTGGCGTATAGTTTTTAGGTACATCAATCCGGAATGTATTATCAAAAACACATGAAAACTAACGACTAGAGCAGCCTCTTTGAGATGAACGATCAATTAGGATCTGTATAAAAAGTATTTGTGAGTCATTGATTGGCGATAAAATTTTATGTACCTCAAAAGTAATTAAATAAATCACACTGAAAAACTGTATGTACTTGAATCATCGATAACTAACCCCTGTTAAAAGATTGTGTCTAGAGTTTATAAATGTGGCGTTTTTCATGACCTTAAATATCACTTCAAATTATCAATAAAATGCTCTTAAAATGTTTTTTAAAATATCCTAAACGCAAAGAAAAATGGCGAAAAATTGATCAAAACCCGTACAGATGAACAACTCAAGGTTGTTTATGTATCTGATGTAAACTGATGTAAATGTACGAGGCGTCTTCCTTTCGTTAAAGTGACTCAGCTGCTAATTTCGGTTGGACTGTTCTTTACAGGCGATTCTGTCTCTTAGTTATCTAGAAATCGCCCGAAAGCTTAAGGCGCCATGTATACTTAGATTACATATTCACTCGGCTTGACATTACATTTCTGAGCGAGGAAATCGAATAGGCCACTCAGAAGTCTATGAGAACATTTGTTGCATCTCGTAAAATATTATTTGAAGAAGCACCCATTAAAAACATATTAACACAATTAAATCAGCAAAAAAAGTTTAAAAAGTACAGAAAAGTGTAACAATTACTTATAAATTGAAAAAGGCCGAAAATCATATAAAATGGTCATTTCCTTTTGTCTTAACATAAATTAATGTCATACTAAAAGCATTGTCTAAGGGAAGAAAAAAAAAATATTCATTAAAATTCGCTCCCTAATTATAACCGATGTGACGGTTGTTTAATTAGTAACCTTAAAAAGTTTTAGGCTCGCATCACCATGATACAACCTATTTCTCTCCCTCGTAACATTACACCGCCTGCGAGCATAGACTTCGATCCTTCCGCCTCCACGCGTCTATTGCGTGTGTGGGGGAACTTCAGTCAACACAATGCGCAACCAACACCGCGCTCGTATGGCGACGCGTGACAGCCCGCGAGCACCCTCACGCCGACCGACCACCGGCCGGCCGCGCCCACCGATTGACCCGACCCCGGTGGAGAAAAACAAGCTGCGGGGGCGCGTCCGCGTTGCACCCCTTCGCTCGAAGTCTCGAACAAAGACGAAGGCCAGGGGTATCCAACTTGCGAGACCGCAAAGCCACCGATTAACTTTCATACGGTCGTATTTACATTAAATTAAAGATGTTGTCATTTGCCAAACAATGTTTTTAATTCAAAAAGCAGCTTTCGATGGACTTAGCCATCATCATCAGTTGTTCTGATACAAGAAGAAAAACACAAAAAACAAAAACATTAAACGTGAATTAACAACAAGATTATGATAAAAGTTACAATAATTTACAGTTTTTTGGAAAATATATTGACAACGGAGAAAAGAAAAATTGGGGGGGGGAGGTTAGCCATTTATACTAAGAAAGCGAATGAAAAGAAATAGGACACGTAAAATTATTTTTATACAGAAAAAATATAGAATGTAAGTTAGCCGTTCCTTCCTGCTAGATGCAAGCCACAAAACGACTACGCGGTCGGGCAGCCCTCGGCTAACCCCCCCACACACACACACTTTTCTTTCTCCCGTTGTCAATATATTTTCCAAAAAAAATTGTAAATTATTGTAACTTTATCATAATCTTGTTGTTAATTCACGTTTTAATATTTTTGTTTTTGTGTTTTTCTTCTTGTATCAGACAACTGATGATGATGGCTAACCATCGAAAGCTGCTTTGAATTAAAAAACATTTTGGCAATGACAACATCTTTAATTATTTAAAAATGCCAAAAGATATCTTACCACAAACACTAACGTATTTACAGTACTCGAGCGATCCACAACCTGATATCTTCGTACTGTGGATCTCGGCAGTTTTGCCAGTTGCTCTGAAACGGGGGGGGGGGGCATGGAACCCTGTATGATATCAGGCAGTACCACAGAATAGAAAGGTAACAGTTGGATAAACTCTCGTGCTTTCCGCGTTGCTCAACAAAGACGAAGGCCAGGGTATCCAACTTGCGAGGCTTCAAGGCCACGACTAAAACCTTTAATACGGTTGCGAGCCGTACGTTACAGTGCTCGGGTGATCCACACTTGACATCTCGTACTGTTTGATCTCGGCAGTTTGTCTGGCTGCTCTGAAACGCAGGAGGGGGGGGCGAGTGGCATTGAACCATGCGGGATATCGGCAATATCACGAATAAAAGTTAACAGAGTAGAAATCTTGTACATCCGCGTGTCATTCTGCCGCAGTGTTGCCATACTGTGTCCAAGTAAACTGACCGCTTTTTTAGCTACCGCTATTGTTGTTTCCGCTGTTGTTGTCCAGATCCTGTTTGTATTGCGAGTGGTATTGCGGGTTTTAGTTTGTATGATGAGTGTTTATAAGTTATAACCAGTGGTGTGCTGAATGTAAAATTTAATTCATTTTGGTTAATAAATTTGAAAAACCTATTAGTGTATAATGAGTGTAAATAAGTTGAAAGGTGGCGGTGGTGTCAGCACCAAATTGTAAAAAGAATTCGAAACATAATAAATATATTCCAAAAAGACAAGGAACGGTAAGTAATTAAAAAAAAAATTCCTTCAAACTAGTGAATTAGATGAAATGGAAGGTAGTTTCATAAAAGTAGATATCTTGCCTATCTATGTACAAATTCTTGTGAATACTCTGCGTCAAATCTCTCTCTTTGT
>BOPP01000062.1:5701520-5712707 GCA_017312745.1 Gryllus bimaculatus
ATTCTGGCGATAAATATTTTATTGTACCTCAAAAGTAATTAAAAAAATCACACTGAAAAACTGTATTGTACTTTGAGATCATCTGATAACTAACCCCTGTTAAAAGTATTTGTTCTAGAGGTTTATTTAAAATAGGGGCGTTTTCATGACCTTAAATATCACTTCAAATATCAATAAAATGCTCTTAAATGTTTTTTAAAAATCCTTAAACGCAAAGAAAAATGGCGAAAAAATTGATCAAAACCCGTACAGATGAACAACTCAAGGTTGTTTATGTATCTGATGTAAACTGATGTAAATGTACGAGGCGTCTTCCTTTCGTTAAAGTGACTCAGCTGCTAATTTCGGTTGACTGTTCTTTACAGGCGATTTCTGTCTTTAGTTATCTAGAAATCGCCCGAAAGGCTTAAGCGCCATAGGTACTTAGATTACATATTCACTCGGCGACATTACATTTCTGAGCGAGGAAATCGAATAGGCCACTCAGAAGCTTATAGAACATTTGTGCATCTCGTAAATATTTATTTGAAGTAAGCACCATTAAAAACATATTAACATCAATTAAATCAGCGAAAAAAGTTTAAAAAGTACAGAAAAGTGTAACAAATACTTATAAATTGAAAAAGCCGAAAAAGTCATAATAAAATGGGTCATTTCCTTTTGTCTTAACATAAATTAATGTCTATACTAAAAGGCATTTCTAAGGGAAGAGAAAAAAAAGATATTCATTAAAAATCGCTCCCTAATTATAACCGATGTGACGGTTTGTTTAATTAGTAACTTAAAAAGTTTTAGGCTCGGCATCACCATGATACAACCTATTTCTCTCCCTCGTAACATTACACCGCCTGCGAGCAATAGACTCGATCCTTCCGCCTCCACGCGTCTATTGCGTGTGGGGGGGAACTTCAGTCAACACAATGCGCAAACCAACACCGCGCTCGTATGGCGACGCGCTGACACCCGGCCCGAGCACCCTCACGCCGACCGACCGACCGCGCCGGCCGCGCCCCACCGATTACCCGACCCCGGTGGAGAAAAACAAGCTGCGGGGGTCGTCCGCGTTGCACCCTTCGCTCGAAGTCTCGAACAAAACGAAGGCCAGGGGTATCCAACTTTGCAGAACCGCAAGGCCACGATTAACTTTAATACGGTCGTATTTACATTAAATTAAAGATGTTGTCATTGCCAACAATGTTTTTAATTCAAAAAGCAGCTTTCGATGACTTAGCCATCATCATCAGTTGTCTCATACAAGAAGAAAAACACAAAAAAAAAAACATTAAAACGTGAATTAACAACAAGATTATGATAAAAGTTACATAATTTACAGTTTTTTTGGAAAATATATTTGACAACGGAGAAAAGAAAAATTGGGGGGGGGGAGGTTAAGCCATTAATACTAAAGAAAGCGAATGAAAATAGAAATAGGACACGTAAAAATTATTTTTATACAGAAAAAATATAGAAATGTAAGTTGAGCCGTTCCTTACCTGCTAGATGCAAGCCACAAAACGACTACGCGGTCGGGCGAGCCCCTCGGCTAACCCCCCCCACACACACACACTTTTTCTTTCTCCCGTTGTCAAATATATTTTCCAAAAAAATTGTAAATTATTGTAACTTTATCATAATCTTGTTGTTAATTCACGTTTTAATATTTTTGTTTTTGTGTTTTTCTTCTTGTATCAACAACTGATGATGATGGCTAAGCCATCGAAAGCTGCTTTGAATTAAAAAACATTTTGGCAATGACAACATCTTTAATTATTTAAAAATGCCAAAGATATCTTACCACAACACCTAACGTATTTACAGTACCGTAGCGATCCACACCTGATATCTCCGTACTGTGACTCGGCAGTTTGCCCAGTTGCTCTGAAACGGGAGGGGGGGGGCATGGAACCATGTATGATATCAGGCAGTACCACAGAATAGAAAGGTAACAGTGGATAAACTCTCGTGCTTTCCGCGTGTCTCGAACAAAGACGCAAGGCCAGGGGTATCCAACTTGCGAGGCTTCAAGGGCCACGACTAAAACCTTTAATACGGTTGCGAGCCGTACGTACAGTGCTCGGGTGATCCACACTTGACATCTCCGTACTGTTGATCTCGGCAGTTTGTCTGGCTGCTCTGAAACGGCAGGAGGGGGGGGGGGCGAGGTGGCATTGAACCATGCGGGATATCGGGCAATATCACAGAATAGAAAGTTAACAGAGTAGAAACTCTTGTACATTCCGCGTGTCAATTCCTGCGCAGTGTTGCCATACTGTGTCCAAGTAAACTGACCGCTTTTTAGCTACCGCTATTGTTGTGTTTCCGCTGTTGTGTCCAGATCCTGTTTGTATTGCGAGTGGTATTTGCGGTTTTTAGTTTGTATGATGAAGTGTTTATAAGTTATAACCAGTGGTTGCTGAATGTAAAATTTAATTCATTTTGTGTAATAAATTTGAAAACCTATTAGTGTATAATGAGTGTAAATAAGTTGAAAGGTGGCCGGTGGTGGTCAGCACCAAATTGTAAAAAGTAATTCGAACACTAATAAATATATTCCAAAAGACAAGGAACGGTAAGTAATTAAAAAAAAAACTTCCTTCAAACTAGTGGAATTAGAGAAAATGGTGGAACTAGTTTCATAAAAGTAGAGTATTCTCTGCCTATTCTATGTACAAATCTCGTGAATACTCTGCGTCAAGATGTTGGTCGACGCATCCTCGTCACCTCTTGAAAATCAAAGGAAACGCCATTTAGTTTCTCTTCTGTGTACTTTCATTTATTTGGCCGTACCATGCATAACGTTGGGGATCATGCAAAACCTATTGGAAAGATTTTGAATATTTGAATATCTGAATTTAATAGAAAAAATTCTTAATGTGTAAACGTGCGTATGGAGGAGTTACTCTAAGACGTTACTCTTCACTTCCACAGGTCGGGAAACAAATGAACGTCATGCAGGGCAATATATTTGCAAGAGGTAGTATTGAAGAAATTTTCAAATAAGCTATCGAAAAACGATCACACTGACAAAAGGAGCGCTTGGACATAAACGGCAGTTATGTTCCCAGTTGCCAAAGGTTTTCCTTCTTATACGAATCGCTCTAAACATGTGGACATTGTTCCGCCTGTGATACGAATGAGTTAGTTTTTGGAATAATGATACATTTTTCTCTGTGCGTGAATATTTCGCTGTATAAAAATATACGTCAAAGAAAATGGGTTAATAGTTATGCGGCTTATATTAAATGCACGGATAATTCATGTTCCAAGTTCAAATGCAGTATTAAAGTTCATTCAATTTGACTTCTCAAAAGGAAATACTAAGGAAGCAGCTCAGCAAGACTTTGTATAATCTTATTCAGTAAATAATTGAATGTTGAAGACTGAGAAGTTATTTTATTAAATGAAAATGTGCGTAGATGTATTGTTGAAGAAAAATGGCTCAGATACGAAGTGTGTATCAAACCTTTATCCAGATACACCTACTGTTTTGGTTTTTCATTTTTATTTCTGCAGCACTCACCTAAAATAACGGTAATGATTAAAATATGCGTAAATTCTGTGACAGGTTGGAAATAATTCACTACAGTGGTGAACCCTTTTCAACTTGTTCTGTGTTTTGAACTCTCCGACAGCGGAGCGGTGGGAGTGTGGTCTCGTATGTCGCCGTATTGTGCTGCGAGTGCGGCATCGGCTGTATCTTTGATCGATTGTCGTCGCATTGTGCTGCCCGCGGCTCTTAAATGGCGCTATTCTGTGATCGATTGTGGACAGTTAAAAAGCAAGGTGCGTGCTCTGAGATCTGGCATGGAAGTAATGCGGGTTACATTGTATACGACTGTGTCATACGTCGACCTGGATGTGAAATACTATATGCTTTCACTAATGACATTGACTGGAAGGAAGCAGGATCTGGTTATTATTGTTTCAACGCTCATTATATATTCGTGCCCGCACTCGATGTCTCAATTAAATTGGTCTGGACCGACCCCTTCCTTTGCTGGCCGTATTTTTTTGAACTTCTACGATTCTTCTTTGTTCGCGATTCAACTGATTTCTCGGAGGTCAATGGGACGTAGGGGGGTCAAAGGGTCAATGGGACGAAGTAACGTTGTCACAGCGAGAGGGAACTGGCTACTGAGTTCGTTACCTCCCACACGAAGCCGAAGATTGAAGGTTCCAATGTAGAGAAAAGCGAGAATGAGGTCATGAGAGAGTGTGGTGGAAAGCTTCTCACACAACCTCTCACTAATGTATTCAAGTTTTGCCATGATTTTATTCTTAATAGAATAATCATTTCATTAACATTCAGAAAGACTGTCTAGGGAAGGAGTGATTTTCTGTAAATTTTTAACAACATGATGCCGATTGCATGCACCGACACATTCTAAGTATACTCACAATCGAGGGTGTAACTAATACTCAAAACCGGGGGCCTGTAATATCAGTCTTGGAAATACAGAAGACGATTAAGTGACCTTCAAAACGAAGGGGTGTATGTGACAACAAATAATACTTTGTATTTCCATTAACTTATTCAATTCAAAAGTTGTAAAGATTCGTCCTTTTGTAAATTATATTCTTTAAATCGAAACTTCTTCTTTTATTAAGGTTAACAACTGTTTTTCTTCACACTTCACCATCAGAATGATTCAGGAGATGTGGAAATCCAACTCTCAATCCTTCTCTTCTACGGGCTGCCTGAGTCCCTTTTTCCTACAGGTTTTGAATCTCTCGCAATCTTGATTTGTCTTTTGCTCTCCAACCTGGTAACATGCACATTTCAATCTCTTCTTCCTGTTCTTGTAAATTTTACTGTGTTTGTAATGTCACAATCATTTCTTATATTTTGGTTTCTCAATCTATCCCATCTTGCTACACCCAATATTGATCTTAATGATCTCATCTCTGATTAAGTAGAGTTTTAGTTCTTCTATTATCGGCCCTTGTTTCTGCTACATACATTATTACTGGTCTTACCATAGTTTTATAAATTTTTACTTTGCTTTCTACATTAAAATATTTGTTTCTCCGTATCGCATCTTTCAAATACCCTGATATTCTGGCTTTTTTTATTACTCACTGTTTAATTTCATTATACGTGCAAAACGTAACTTAAGACCTTTTATTTTATATGCGTACTTAACACTCTACTAAACAGAAAAACGACGCATCAAAGTAAGGGCATAGGAGTGCTTAAAACTTAGTAAACAAATTCCCACATTTCAATCTTGGATGATAGTATTTTGGCGCGATTAACTGTTGTTATAAATATTTCTTAAGCCAATTTTAAAAGATCAGCTCCTGATTTATTTCTTACAACGTCCGCATTCGCTTGTGTTTATGTTCTTACAAATTAATGTACAGAATATATTTGACCAAATGTATATTTTCTAAATTATGTTGAACTGTTCGAAACACGCGCACATTTACCTGACAATATTTACACTTTTGACTGTAAAAATAACTTCTTTAATATAGTATAATATTTTAAAATAAAAAATAAATAATATCGATTTTATATTTTTGAGTCTTTTTAAACATTTTAAAGATTAATATAAATTTTCATTTGATTTCCGAACATTGCACAAAAATATACGTAGTGAACACTATTATAAGTAGTTAACATTTTAGGACAAGTTCCCACATTTAAACCTTGGATGTAAACTACAAACCAGCCCTTCGGCCTACGTTGCCCGCATCCAAAATGAATTCGATAACATCTCCAATTAGGCCGGTTCCTAACCTCTCCGCGGCTGAACGCTCGCTGCGTGTCTGCCTTGGCGGTAGAGCGCGTTGAAGTGCGGCAGCGGAGCCGTGAAGCGACGCTGGCTGTGGGCAGCGCGTTCACACCAAGCGGACGGCAGAAACAGGATGCGGATGGCCTGTGTTACCTGTAAAAAACTTTGTCAACGATGTTTAGTAGCTGCATTCCTTTGATACTGTCTGGAGGAGATTTCTAGCACAGGCGTTTGCTCTGATCGTTTTTTTCTTTGTCCCTCCACAGTAACCCTGTGAAGAAGGGGAATTTATTATCTATATGTTTTTTATATTTTTGCTGCTGCGGCTTGCGGCGCTTGCGGCTTAAGCAGCTACAGCCGGGGCTTTTTCTTACAACTAACTTACAATAACTTACAATCTAGACCAATAAAGTTATCTTATTTGCTCTTTGAATACTATAACTTACACTAAAATCATTTTTAATACTATTTTATATATTCTACGTAAATTGTTTTGTATATTCATTCTTCCCATCATTCGCACTTCACTTCACTGCACTCACTGTTCGCTACGGTACTGACTTGGCTCAAAGTGTCCGTGGCGCTCGGGCCCATTGGGAGGCGTGGCAGGTGGGCGCGGCGTCGCGTTCCCGCGCGTCCCTCGGCCGATGGCAAGTCTTCCCCTCGCGCTCGGCTGCCTCCGCTCGCTCGCCAAGGAGCAGCGTGTCGTAGCAGCGGCGGGAGGAGAAGGCGACGCGCTTCGGACCTTTCCGGAGGTGGGACCGATGCGCGTCACTGTTTGCCTCAACGGCCGGTGTCGCGCAGGAGGCGCGGCGCCTTCGACGCCTAGAGCCCTTTAAGCGCCGTCACTGACCGTCTTTGGAGCTCCGGCAAAGAATTGGTTTTTTACACCCAGAACTCCGAACACGTCGGTGTTTCTATCGTCGGTGCTCTGATCGGCATTTTCCCGTTGTTCAATGTTTCCATTCTGATCAATGCCCGAGCGAATGCAAAAATGCGAGCGCCGGAGCAGTACTGTTACCAACGGGGCACGGAACACGCGCGATCTTTCGTTCTCTTTCTTGGCCAGTGTTCTCTCCTTACATTCACTTACACTTGCATGCACTACACAACCACACATGCCGGCAGACCGGTTGGGAGCTTAGAGCTTGTCCAGGCTGAACGGTGCTCCGCTGGTGGGAGATACCTGGTTGAAAAAAAGCGACGCGTCAACGGTTACTTTCATTAGTCACGTAAGTGTAGTAAATGTGGTTTCTTCGAGAGGTGGCAATGGTCTTCTGCCGCTGGATGGTGATATCCGGTGCCGACCTACCGTCGGCTAACGGAGTATACCCCAGCCAGGTATCTGCCACCAACGGACACTGCTCCGGCCGAGACATGCGATATGTTTTTAATCAGTCTCCCAGCATGTGCGGTAGTGCGGAGTGTGTGGACATGGAACAGGAAGGAAAAATCGTGTGAATCTGGCCCGTTTGTTAGGGTACTGCTCCGGCAATCGCCTGATATTGATAGAAGAAACAACGGAAAACTACTGATCACAACAGCCATCCGCTAGAATTCTCCCCAGACAGGGACTGAATTCGACCTTGCTACGAAGCTAGTAACAAAAAATCCTGTCACCGTCGGGTCTCGAACCTAGGATCGCCTGGCCAGAGGCACTGCAGTGACTGACGTTGATGCTCTGAGCCTCTCCCAGTCGTCAAATATACTTGTCAAACATCAATTACAGTGTAATTACTTCCCCGTAGGAGGCAGCACGTGCTTATTTCCACGCGCCGCGCCACCACCGCATTCCATAGAGGCTCTGCTCCCTCCGCACTCCCTGTGCACGAAGTCGCGTCGCGTCGCATCATGTCGTGCCGTGTCGTATCGTCTGGATGCTAGATACAGAGAGTAACGCATTCCTTTGGGCTGCCGATTCCGCCATTTTATATTCAGCTGTCAGAAGAGTTGGGACTGTGTGTACGGCCCCACCAATTCATTGAAAATCTATTTTTAATATGCTCAAAAACCTTCACCATGCCGCGAATTGTTTTCATTTCGCCTCAACTAGTGAATTCTGCGGGTAGTTCACTGGCGGGGCCATTCAACGAGAGGATATTAAATGGTCGCAGTTTGATACTTCTGTAGAGAGAGTATTAAAAGCAGGGATTGTTTTGACAGCTTCGGCTTGGTTACTGCATGCAGCATAACTGCGTTCGTTTGGAGTTGGCTTACTTGCAAATCCTTTCGACCCAACTTCTGGCAATGCCATCGTCCAACATGCCCGCTTTTGCTTTCCAATCTGTCAAACTGGTCCCTCCTTAGACGAACTTCTCTATATATCTAGGAACTCTGCTTGCCGATATCGCGCACCGCACCAACCGACAGTGTCGACTTCGCGGTCAAAGCCGCGGTGCGCCGATGCCACCGCGGCCGCCGTTCCTGCCACCGTCACCACTCCCGGTGCTGCCTCTCTGTTCAGCGGCGGATCCACAATATTTATGTGCGAAAGCCGGGGCGAGGTGTCCGCTCATCGGTAGACTAGCCAATGACCAAACGAAATTATAAAAATTATATATTTTTAATATTTTTTAGAGAATAATTGAATATTAGAAAAAAACTACTGACATTTTAATGGCAATAGTAAAAAAAATAGCCTGGTTAACGTGCTTGCTTTTGACTAGCTCTTGGTCAGCGTCCTTGCTTTCCAATACACAGCCCCTGGTTCGATTTCCGGTCAGGCAAGATTTTAGTGTGCGTTTTCCTTGCAATGTCCCAGTGTATATTGCTGTGTGACGATGAGAAAATTCACGTCTCAGGTTGAGAAGACCGGAATACGGCGAGGGGATGTCTAAGTGCTAAACACACGCACCCCCTTAACCCACGGTCGCGAGGCATGGACGTCGCCGGTAGGCCCGAGCCCGTTTACGGGCTGTTGCGCCAAGTACATACATACAAATGAACTAATGAATCATTTCAAAATATGGCATTATCTATTCACGGAGTACAAATGAACCAAGTTTCACCAATACTGCACAGGTTCGTATGAATACATAGAAATTTAAATTTGGCAAATGTTTATTCCTGATTCAAATAGTTTAGCTTACCAATTAAATTTCACTTTTAGCACCCAGTAATTGTGGTTTTCTAGGCATTTGATCTTATGCACACGCACCAATAAAAAATAAATTTGTAACAAGAAATAACAAGTTGTATGCGGAAAACCCTTAGTTTCTTTGTTTCGAAATTATTACAATTAGTTTTATTTTTACGAAATTATTATTTGTTTTATTTACGAAGTACATAATACATATATACATACATACATACGTACGTACATACGTAGTTACGTACATACGTACTAACGTACATACATACGTACATGCATGCATAGTAAAAAAATAACTGAGAAATATCCATGAAGCAATGAGAAGCACGTGAAGGATTCGCCAAGATTAGCGCATCGAATTGAGAGCTCACCTCCGCTCGCTTGGTGACTCATCCGGCCGCTTCGTGCCGTCTGCTTCTGCACGGCGATCCACTCATACCCGTCCCCTCACACTCCTCTCGCCTGTGTGAGGAGAAACGAGCCACTTGGACACAGTATGAACTTCTGAGTGAAATGGTGAATTGTTTTTGTATGCGTTCTTAGTCTTGAGTACTTTTACAGGATTTGTTAATGTTTTTATTTCTTGGTAGTTGTGATGTAACTGTGAAGTAACTCGAATACAACGTAATTAAGCTGAAACAAAAAAAAAACTATTTGATGCACTTACATTTCAATAGAAGCTTTTGATTGATGGAACATTTTTGCTCTTGCTCATGAAACGATTTTTTTTTTTGAGAATTTCTGTTCTGACTTGCTTACAAATATTTGTAATCACTGAGATTTAAAATAATAAAGTGATTTTTTTGTAATAGAATTATAACATTTCAAGAGAAAATACTCATGAAAAATAAATTTGTGGAAGAACGATGTTGACAACGTATTTAAAGAAATTATCCGTTAATATGCACTATAACAACTCCAATAGCAATTGTAGAAAGTTGATTTTTGCTTTAAAAAATAATACATAATTATTAAAGTTTACACAAGTAATTACACGAGGTGAATATGAGATTTATTCTATGTATTAATTGAAGTCACCGGCGAGATAGATGATATCTACTACGGCCATTCAAAAATTTACAAATACAAGAGGATGGCTCGATTCTCCATAGATTTATAACAGTAACGATCAGGAGTATTTACACAAGTTTACCTTATAAATCCATGAATGTCGTCAGTACCATAGTAACACGACAGCTTTCAACTCGCGGATTATTTTAGAAGGAGCAATAATACACGATACACACGTTTTTGGATTTAAATATTTTAGAATTTATAAGTGTTTATCAATCGCTGTACCGGTGAGAAGCATTGTCTTGCGTATCTTGATTTTGCGATACCCTACCCTGCTCCCCCCTTGTATACGAATACCACGTCTTACCACTGGAAATAAGCATCTTAAGACATCTTATTACAATTCGAGAATGGAAATGTTTATCATACGAGGTCGTTACGCCTTGTGTTGCATAAAGATATTTCAGCACGACTATCGAACACCGTTTTATTTCATAAAAATTCAGATGTAATATTCATTTTTTTACTATTTGTCCTGGGAAATGTGGCACAGTTGTTGATTGCTTTTATAATTTATTGTGCACATAATATTTGCATTATTTTACTTCTGTTCTAAAAATCTAGGATCCCCAAATTTAAGTTGCTTAGTGTTTGTGTTATAGATTTTATTTTTACCACCCCCCACCCCCACTGTATTTCCCTCTGCCACCGTTAATTCCCCCTCCTCCACAACTGCCGTTAATCGACTTCGCCCCCTCAGCCATCCCCGCCTCCAGTAACTCTGTCACTGCCAACTCTGCTTCCGTCCTCCACCTTCGAATGTATTTCTTCCCCTCAACGTGAGTGTCTACTACTGCTACTCGTACGTTCCCTGTCCTATTTGAAAGATTGTATTGTATCCCATGCCGGCTTCCCGCCGGTAATCTCTGACTGATCGTTCCGAGCTTTTGTCGCTAAGTCTTGTATATTAATCTCCCACTTAAACCACAGCGTCACATACTATCTCATTATCCTCCTATTTATATTGTTCCATTCCCCATTTTCCTCGCCGACATCGTCGCCGTTGCTTTCGCCGCTCCTACCAATTTCACACTCACTTCCCTCGCCAGCGTCATTGCTGCTTACGCCATAGAAGGAGAATCTTCTTTCTTCAGTGCACGTGCAACCGCTATCGTAGCTATAGCATTCACGCCGGTTCCGCTGCCGCCGCCATCACTATCACCATCGCCATCATTGCCACCATCGTCACTTCCATTACCACGTCCATCATTACCACCTACACTACCACCATTCCCACAGCTGCCGACGCCACCTGCGTCATCACCGTCACCACTATCACATCCG
>BOPP01000062.1:5736615-5748081 GCA_017312745.1 Gryllus bimaculatus
CACAAATACAATACTCACAATACAAGTAAATGTCCGCTTATCTCACGTAAACGAAAATACACTAACGTAATTAAATATTTTGATACGTGATATATTAAAAAGTTTTTTTGGCTGAAAATAAACATATTTTCAAGATGTATCAGCAATCATTGAATTAATGGATGCGTCATATTTGAATCGGTGCAAACAAAAGGTTCAATGTCACATTTACAAGTTTTGAGTTAACGGCGGGAAACTGTAAAATATAAATTAAACTTTCTATGTATAAAAAATCATTATCCGTGAACTTAATGACGTCTGTAGAGTGTCCTTCTACGTCCTGCTATTAATGTTGAGAAAAAAATTATCGATGCCCGAACTTAGAACCTTTTTGCTTTGTCTTCAATATTTGAAGCTCCTGCAAAACGAACGCTTTTGTTTTCTCCGATTCATTAATAAATAAGCGAAAAGACAAATAATGGAGACCTACTTTATTTTTCGAAAAAACAATCATAATCCTATGTGAATGTAATTTGATCTGGCAATAAATATATTACTTTTTCGAAATGGAAACCCTCCTAGTCAGTTTACGTTCTGTAGATGTATCGAAGGGTACAGTCAATATACCTAGAGAGCTTGCGCAATAATAACCTGGATCATCACACGTTCGGCTTTTAAATCTTCAGTACGTTAAAATTTATTTTTACATTCCCGTTTACGTACGTTATATAGAGTGTAATATATGTAATATAGAGAAAGTTATTTAATACTGCGGAAAATCAATTTCGAGATTTTAACGCAAATGCATGTTTTGGGATCCTCCGATACCGAAAAACTTTTTTTTTCAAAACGTCCGGCCGGCCGTCTGTCTGTATGTCCGTCCATCTGGTGTCTGTGAACACTACTAGCGCCTAAACCATGCGTAGGATTTTTTCTAAATTGAAGAAACCCGTGATTATGAATACATGTGCTTTAATAAATGTCATATAAAGTTTCTCGAAAACTCTACCTTTTCTGTGAAAGCTAGCTCAAAAATCCGCATTTTCAGAACGCCCAAACGCCATTTTCTAAAAATCGGCTCCAAATTTTTTCTTCAAAATTTTCGAACGGATAATGTTCATTTCGCTCTTTAATGTGACGTAAAGTTCATTTCGATGTATTTTTTTTTCAAAAATTACGCAAAAGTAATTTACGCGATATGTACATTTCCACAAATTTGTAAACACTATTGTATTTGTGAGTTATAGGAGTTAAAAAGACTTCAAATTAAGTTTTTCGAAAACAAAAATTATCTGTTAATTTCTGCAAAGAGCTTCAAATTTCTAATTTATAGTAGCGCTTAAACGCCAGTCTTTTAAAAACGGCTCAATTTTTTTTTAAGAAAATTATCATTTAGGACGAGGCTTTGCTGTTCTTTAATAATCTGAAAATAATATTTCCGCTCTACAATTGGGAAACAAAAAAAATTAGGAAAATGTCAAAACAATGTACTTTGGGTTGGGATAAAGGCAGCAGGCAAGGATATGTGGCAAGTTCGAATAGCTAACTGAGACCAAAGGAAATAGAAAACTAATACGGGAAAGTTTGTGCCATTCTGTAGCACCACTGGTTTTATTTATTTTTTTATTTGGCTTTTTTTGGTTTCTCTCTTGTTTTCCGTATTTATCTTGAGCAAGTATTCATAAATTTAATATTATCGACCTACGGAATGGCTGATTATTTACTCTGTGTCATTATAAACTGATTTCAGTTGAAATAGAATAATTTTAATGCTTGCTGTGAACTGCACTAATCTCGACCTTGTGTTAGAGTTTGTGGTTCACTACACTTGTTCAAATGCACGTTTGTTTCTTCATTCCGTTAGTAACTACTGTTTTCCCCCTGCCATCCGAGGCAACCCTAATTAGAAGTCACCCTGATAGTAATTCATTAATCCTTCCTCTGGGCCTAGATTCTACAGCGATTCGCATATCTAAACAATACTCTTATATAAACTGAGATCTTGAGTGATGGTGTGTGTGCCCCTTGTGTGTCGTTTTGTATCCCACTGTATTTCGTACCTATTCTTAAAACCAGGCCTTCTGCGATGCCTTGTAGCTCTCTTTACCCACACACAAAATCAAGGTTTCTATCCCAATGCGACCGAATATAAAACCAGGCCTTGAATGAGGGTTTGTAGCCCATTGCGCCCAAACATCACGGCTTTGTGTGCGCGTGTGTGGCCCACTGTGCGGGGCATGTGAGCCGAGGCGGCGTGACCCCGCACGGGGGCGACCGCTGGGCCCCTCTCCCGCCGCCGTCTTTTATTGCGCGTCATGGCTAGACGCTCGTCTGGGAACAAGGGCTAGGGCAGGGGGAACTTAATCACGAGAGCCACTGGGAATAGACGCGGGGCCAGGCGGTCGCCACTGCCCCGCGCGTTTAAGATAGCGCGCCCTGCCTGCCGCACGATCTCGCGTCTTGATGAGGGAATGCTGCTCCGGTGGTAGCATGATGGAAAGGCATGGGTGAGTGACTGCACAGCGTATCCGATTTCAGTTAGTGAGCTTCAGGCACCAGTTCGCGGCACAATATTAGCGGGAATTTTAAATTCAGTCAGATTCCAAAATTTCACCTGGTTACAAGTCACTGAAACAGAAATGTGAAACATTTCTTTTAAATACTGCACTTTCCACACCTTCATCGTGTTATTTTTAGTTGGTCGCTGTTGAAAATTATCACTTCATGGCAGTTTTCAAAATATTTCTCAACACTACTCGCTCTCCATGTCACATGACGGACAGGATCATCGAAAGATATGGGTGAGCTATTGCGCATCGTATCCGATTTCAGTTAGGGAGCTTCAGGCACCAGTTCGCGTCACAATATTAGCGGGAATTTAAAATTCAGTCAGATACCAAAATTATCACCTTGTTACAAGTCACTGACACAGATATGCGAAACATTTCTTTTAAATACTGCACCTTCATCGTGTTATTTTTGGTTGGTCACCGTTGATTATTGTCATTTAATGCCACTTTCAAAATATTTCTCAACACTACTCGCTCTCCACGTAACATGACGGCCAGGATCATTGAAAGCCATGGGTGAGCTATTGCGCATCGTTTCCGATTCCAGTTAGTGAGCTTCAGGCGCCAGTTAACGTCACAGTATTAGCCAGTCATCAATTATCACAAATTATCACCTTGTTCCAAGTCACTGAAACAGATTGAGAAGTATATCTTTTAAATTGCCTCTTCATCGGAGTTATTTTTGGTTGGTCACCGTTGAAAATTGTTACTTTATCCACATTCAAAATGTTTCTCAAACAATACTAGCTCTCCATGCATCATTGACGCCAGGCGTTTGGTCTGGCGTTTTCAAACGAAGTGCAAACCGTTGCTCTGCGGTCACGTGGTCATTCGCCAAACTGGTGCTGCGCAGAACGTGCAAAAATCGCCTGCGTCGGAGTAGCCCACCCATGTCTTTCCACAATGAGCTCACTGCGGATACGTGCGTTGTTTTTCAACTTTTCGCCGACATCGATTCGCCGCGACGGTTTATTATTTATTGGGAACAAATACTTTTTCCGCGCGCTGCATCCGCAGGAGTTTGTGTCAGAAAACAGACATTAATGCATTTAACTAACCTCTGTTTTGAAAGTCGCTTTGACCAATTGGATTGCGGCTGTATGAGGAGCGAGGAGATCATCGAAAACTATTGTAGAGAGACATAAATGTTCAATATTGCTGAGCTCAAACTCTCTATATTGTCACGTTGTTACAACACTACATCGCATTTTAATCGTCAAGAATCCAATATACGTATTAAGTCAATAAGTATCTATTTTGGTTAGATCATATGTAAGCTGTTGTACGACATTCTCCGCACCCTACTTCGCTTGAAGCTGCTGTACATTTTATCACTTCAGTTTTAGTTTATTTTGTTCAGTTATTTTTATTTTGCTTTTTACCGTGTATCATTGACACATGACTCTACCACAACGAACAACGTTCGTAAACATTTTTTCTGTTTCAAGATGAACTAGATGCTGATGCCCACGAACACTTTCGGCTAATATGGGACAATGCATTACAGCGACAAAAACGAAAATAGGACCAACAAATGTGTGTTGGCCAGCTTTGGATGACTAGCCAGAACTCAATGCCATAATATTGCCAGAAGTGAATTGCAAAAGTTCTTCAGGGGAGCAAAGTTTAACTCGAAGCTCCTCCCTAAATATTTTTCAAATATTATTTTCTAATTGACAGTTCGAAAAAAATGCAGATCTACTATTCTATTCACTACTTGAATACTCTTTTCGATGTGATGCAATTAAGTGGCAATTTTTTTCAACAAATTCGTATAATTGCAAAACGACATCTCTAGCCTGGCGCGTAGCTTGCCGGTCCCCACCCCTCCCCATGGACTGCTACTAATAAATTTTAACAGAGCAACTCTTTGCAATGATTCTGATGAACCGCTCATCGAGTGACGTTTAAAAAGCCAAAAAACTCTATAGTAGTACATTAGTCGTGGTTCTGCAAAAAAATGCATAACAGAGTGATCTCTCATTTAACTCGTGAAGATGCGTCCCACCACTCAGTGGAAGTGCAGACGTCCAAGTGCTGACAGTGGCAGCAAACTGAATCGTTACTGAATATAAAATCTTGATCCATCCCTTCGAACCAGAGATCAAACACCACACCTGCGTACGAAAACATCAGGAAATCTCCAGTCAACAGGGACCAAAAGTGAAATTCTTTGTTAACTCTCTAAGAGAATGCGATTCTCGGACTGTTTATCACTCTCCAGGCTTAATTATACAACATTATCTAAAAAAACTAAAATGAATGCTAAATTGCTTTACAACACGTTGAATCCTGAAACTGCAACAACGTCGAATCCAAGTTGAAAGAACGAATCCATAGTTGAAAAACGAATCCATAGTTGAAAGAAACGAACCATAGTTGAAAGAACGAATCCATAGTGAAGCATTATTTGCCGACGACGCGCTCGCTAATCTCTGAACATACCGTTCAAAACTCTTCAGAATATGGGAATCCCGAGTTAGAAACCGAATATCGCCTATCGTATTTACGCATCCAGTTTTGACTGCCGGTTCCCGATTCAACAGATAGTATCATGCTTGCCTTTTCTCGAAACTTGGCAACGCTGATTTGGTTGGTTAGTTGGTTATTAGTGAATCCGGGCGCGTGAAATACTGAAGTCATTAGACCCGTAAGTGTAGGCATATTTTTTACCTTGGGAGTGTGGTGATCTATCTCCGCTGGTTGGCGAAATCCCGGCGCCGATCTACACGCCGCCTAACGGAGTTTTCCAAAACAAGTGTAACGTATTAGCCAGCTGCCTCAGTGCATCTATTTGGACGCTTGGTTGCGATAGTCTCGCCACAGGAAGAGGGTTTTTCCGTAAAGGAAGAACCGGAGGACGGAGACACAAGGCTTGTGTCTTCCGCTTATAGAAGCTTTTCACTGTTATAACAAGCGAGGGGTGGCGTGACGTAGGAGGCACGTGGGCCTCGCCTATATAACAGAGGTACGAGCCAGTAGCAGTTCTGGAGACGTGGAGAACCTCGTGCGTTGTGCACAAAAACTGCGCCAAGACGTGCATATGCGAGCCCCGCTCCGAGGCTGGAGTCATTAGTTGACGAAGCCTGCGGACTTTTATGTCCTTGGGTGACTGCGTCACGGGGGGAGCGTACTGTGTGCGTGCTCCGAGGTGAAGAGTTGGTTGAGTTGCCACGATTCACGCGATTTCCCAATCGGATAAGATCGCTCTGCGATCGAGGCAAACCAGCCGTGGTGCGCCAGAACGACTTTGTGTCCCAGCGTGACATCCGGTACGGAAGCTAGGCTTTGTGCGCGCTTCAAAAGTAGGAGTGGCGAATGCCACAAGCAAAACCATCTTCAATCGCGGTTTTGGATCGCTCCCGCGATCAGGGGATAGTAGGTCTATCAGAGCTAGGGTAAGTAAATTATAAGTGTATATATTGTTTTGTTTTCTTTGTTAATAGAATATATTGTTATACGAAAGCTCTGTGTCTGTGGTCGCTGTGAGTATCCATGACGTCACACAAGGTATCTCCGACAAGCGGGACACCACCCCTGCTGAGACAAGCGTTAAGCTTCCGACCGGTCTCCCGGCATGTGGTAATGTAGTGCATGTTCTTGTAACTGTGTGTAAGGAGTGAGGATAGGAGAAGAAAGAGGAAGGAGAGATCGGGCCCCGTCTGTGGCTTATTTGTTAAGGTACTGCCCCGGTATTCGCCAGGTGTTGATCGGAGAAACCACATAAAACTACCGACCATAGCAATCGGCCGCTAGAATTCTCTTCCAGACAGCAGCTGAACTCGACCTAATCAGGGTTTAAAATTCTGCCACCGTCGGGACTCGAACCTAGGACCTCCCGGTTAGAGGTACTGTCTTAAAATTGAGATGTGAGCCTCGTTTTCTTTCGTAAGAAAACACGTATGCTCTTCAGTGACGTCAGTTCATCCCCTAAACCACCTCAGCCTCTATGAATAATGAAACTGGACGACAGTTGAATAAAATGTATTAGTTGTAATAAAATTTAAAAGAAAGAAGATGATCATCGACTTACTCTTGTAATGGGGATATTATTTCACTTTGTTTCGATTTTCGGATATACTTCAATTCGGGGTAAGTTCCATTTGCCACAACTAGGATATTCTCATATTCAACTATTCAGAGACTCCAAAAATAATGTCAATTAGCGCTGTTTGTAAATGCAGTGGAAACATCTTTCGAACTCACATTTATTTTTATCTTTCGCTAGAGAGCATGCTATTTGAAAACAATGGTGCTCGTCTGTTGTTCAACGTTGGATAGTGATTTTTATTCTTGTTATTGCCACTCATGAGTTTTGATGGCATAAAAACCTAAATTTTAGAAACGCAATCGTCAAACTCCCTTTGCATTGGGAGAATATACTACGCGAACTAAAAGGAATGTGTGTTATCCTACGCTGCTCAATGCTGTATGACTGAATGTTATTACTCGCACATCGATGTGAAGGATTCCTGTTGAATGGCTTGTTGGAATTGTGTGCTGAACCGCGAAAGTGGAGAGTGATATATAGTATTCGCGTGAAGTGTTACAGCAAATAGTCGATGTTATTCAAATCTCGACATATGAATGAGGGAGATGCATTTATGAATTTGTACCTGTCGCAAATGTAGGATTGACTGCAAGCTAATATCTATTCATAAATATTGTAACTGAAGCTATCATGTTTTTAGTTTGTTGTATTGTGCAAAGAATTCATTTCGTCAGAACGTGTTTGAATTTTGGCACTGTTTGTTATTCTAGACCAAAACGTAATTTGGATAAATCAATTCTAATAAAATTTTAAAAACTTCAGTAGTAATGTTTTCAATCACTGTTCACTCATTTTATGTCAAAGTATTCCGCAGTAGAGTAGGCCATGCACAGAGAAATAAAAATTCTCGGGTAATTGAAACAGGTAGAAAAAAACTCACTGATATCATTTACATTTCCAAGGATGTCAGCACTATTGTTTTCTTTCGAATAAAGCAATCTTGTATGATGAAACTTTTATAGGTTATAGTATTCCAGAGTTCCTATACCATAAAATAAATAAAAGACACTGAATTATAAGAACCATTTATTAATAGACAGTGTATTCTTCTTTAAATTTTTACGTTTCGAAACCTATATATTTGAACTTCAAGTATATATTTTTTCTATAGAATCAAAATTTCACTTAGACCATTTTGTACAAAAACCGTTAGAAACAAAATTATTATTAAGACAGTTTATACCATATATATCATGAGTTTTCGTTTTTCATCCCCTTTTATCAAGATTAACCAATGGATGTGTTAGATGAGAATTCACCCAACATTTTCCACTAAGTCCATTGAATTTACTATATATATGACACCGTGTAACTTCTAACTTGGAAAACTCTCATTTTCGAGATCGCCTCGTACCAACCCGATCAACGGGTGAAATATAGGTGACCGAAGCACTTCCTGGAGTAAGAGTAGTCTGAAACAGAGTGATGAGACTTCAAAGATACTCGTAAATTCAGCATTTCTGCTCACGCAATGCGCGTGCTAGTTGTCTAAACTCAATTTGACCTTCTGTTTTTCTTTATGTTGCAGGATTGGCCATAGATGTACGTAAGGGTAATAATGTTCGCAATGCAGTGGCAATGTTCGCAATGAAAGTGCTTTGCACTTTCCGTTCGTTTACAAAACTGCACGAAGAGGGCGCTGCCGTGTTACTTACTTAATTGTTTGTGTTTGTCAACTGAACATAGAACCATACCTCGGTCATCTAAACAGTATTTTGTAAGTATGTTGTAATTTATTAGTGTCCGTTTGAATATTCAGAGTATTGTCCGCGTTGTGTATACGTATCATTACTGACATAAGACGTTCCCTGTAGTTCTTTTCTTTGTCTAATATTATAACCTCATTCCAGTTCATTATGTGTTCGTATTGTAATATGTGTTTAGTGATGGAGTTGTGTTTACATTGTGGCAATTTGATGTTGTTCATGTGTTCCTTGATTGTAATATTGAGTGATATTTTGCTTGTGTGTATACATTTATCTCTCTACATTCTTTCTTGCTACACTTAATCTGGTATACTATATTGTGTATGTCATCCTTGAGTATATTGTCTTTTTTCCTTGCAATGAACCGATTTAATTAATTATTCATTTTAAATATCACTCTTTGTGTACCAACAAAACGTCTATAATTTTCAAGGAAAAGTAAGGTTATGATGGTTGTTAATCTTATCCTTGGCAATTGTGTATTTTTTGTTTCTAATATGATTTTGTTCATTTTAGTTTTAATATATTTTTATATACCTTTCCGGGTAGTTGTTATTCTTAAGAATTTCAAAGATATTTCGTAAATTTTCTTTATAAAATTTGACATGTGTTGAATCACTCTGTCAACCAGGTTATATTTTTTTGTTGTTTATTGTTTCACAGGGTGTTTAGAAAGTTAGTTTAAAACACTTCCACTGTCCGTATGCTTTTGATACCAATTAGTTATATCTTTGTCATTATTATTGAAAACTGTTAGATCAAAATAATTAATATGGTTATGGTTTTCCATTTCATGAGTAAAAGTTAGGTTAGTAATAGTTTTTAAAAGATTGGAGAATGTTTGTTAATTTTTGAGTTGGTATAATACACAATATGTCAACTACATACCTGACATACAAGATTGGTGTAAAATCACGTTTGTTTATACACTCATTTTACAAGTATCTTATGACAGTTTTGCAATTAATGAGGACAAGGAAGTGCCACTTATTTGTTTATAATACTTATGATTGAAGCAAAAATTATTATTGTTTAGTGTAAACCAAATAGGCATTTCCATTTCACATATTGGAATTTGGATATATGAGATTACCTTATTCCACCTTTTATTCAAGCTTTAAAAAATAAGGAAATGTGAGATGTTGGTAATAGGTTTTTCACATCAAGGGGCACCATAATGTGGTCTGTGAGAATGTTTGTATTTTAAGTTCTGTTGACTAGTTATAAACATTTTTTATTGTGTTATTAGGTTAATTTACCATAAATTTTAAATTATTCAATATACATTTAGTAAATTCATAACGTGATGAATTTATGATAGATAATTTTATGATGACTCTATTATTGTTTGTGAAGTTTGGTAGTTCATAAGCCCTTCGTATTTGTGAAGATGAATTAAATCTATAAAAGTCGGTAAATTTATATGATTTTTTTTCAATATTTGTAATATTTCTTTCAGGTCAGATCATTCCTTCAATTCATTTGATTCATTGTTTTCTTATTAAGTTGTGTGTACCTGTGACTATTTATTTAACATAGTCTCTGCTTTACTGGAATACTTTTTTACTTACAGTTACTTTTAAACCTCATTTGTCTGCCTCAGTGATAATTCTTTAATATTGTTTAAAAAGGTTGTGGTCTCTTGGTACCACTTTTTGAATAGTACTTATATGTATGGTTAATATTTGGAACGTCCTTGTTGTTACATTTAATTATGCTGAATGATTTCTTATGCTCTCTTTATTTCTTTGTTTATTGTTATTCAAACCAAATTATAAATATTTAACAAATTCTGCTTTATATTTCTCTATATTAGTGTGAGGCATGTTGACATTCTCTCCCAAAGACAGTAACTTAAATACATTCCGTAGTATTGGAAGTTCTGCGTTATTTACGATTGTTTTATTGGACTGTGAAGAATTGTTATAATTTTTGGACATATTTGTTTTTAAATTTAAGTTAATATTCTTGGTTTGTTTCATTAGTATTATTATTCATAAATTTAAAGATTTTGAGGTTATTATTAATATGTTTGGGATATATTCCTGTGTGTAGTTTAGTGTTTACATGTCTGCGGGTAAGTGCCATTCAAAGTTTCAAATTGTTCATGTTGATCCTTCTATATCTTCCTGTGATATATTTAAAATAAGTCGTGGTAAATCGCCTCAATATTACAAAATTTACAATATTAAAAGCAAGAGTTGACTGTTCTATTGCAATTAGTTTCTTTGTCAATTTGTTATCATTATTAATAAGAATTAAAACATTTCCATTGATTAATTGCACTATATGATTCATTTAATTGTTTATCTCAAATGATGTATAATTATTCATCAAAATAATTATAATTGATAAATCTAAATGGTATATACAGTTAAAACCAATTTTCTATTGCAAAAGTTTCTTCCTTCCAAATTGTACTACGTTGTGAAACTATGTTATGATCATAAAACAGATGTTTTCTCATTTAACAAAATTAACATGTTGCAAAGTTTGTGGCTCTATGTTTGATTATTAATAAGCAAGAATTATTTAACAACAACAAATATTAACAGTATTTTACATAGTTAACATATTGCGAAAATTGTGGCTCTATGTTAGGTTACTAATAAGCAAGTTTTTTGTTCTTTTTTTCCTTGTCCTCAATGATTCTTGGCGCTTATCTAAGTTACTTGCTCATAACTATTTCTTCCTGCGACTCCTCTCAGAAGTCGTAGTGTCTTATTTTTTTGTAATAATTGGTTCTTATAATTTGATATTAAATAAGTCAATAATCTATTTAGAAATTAAATATACGTTCTATAAAAGTTATAAATATTTTTGGGATGTTTTTTTAGTTTGCACCATTTAAATGATTTGGAAATAACGAAGAAAATACCATTATCATGTAAAACATCAAAAGGAACATTAAATACGAGATAAATCAACGAGATGTCAATATCAGTTCAAGTGATGTCAATTGAACACACAATTCGCTTAGTGCGTTAAAAATTAATAGTGGTAGATTTCATAACGTTACATTTATGACAATATAAAAACAAACTATTCACAACATTCAACAATATTAGACATTAAGAGTTTAACATCTTGTCTATTTACAACAACAGCAAGAAAGACTGTTAAATCGAAATTGAAAACGCAAGAGATGTTAAATTTTCTT
>BOPP01000062.1:5782427-5801281 GCA_017312745.1 Gryllus bimaculatus
CTCGGACCAATGTTTCAACGCTAAGGTTACCGAGCTGCCGGCACGGTTGTCGAGTGGGGTGTTGCTGGCAGAGAACCAAGGTTGCACGACACCTCCGGTCGTCTTCCAGAGGGCACCACAGCACCGAAGGCGTCCACTTCATCACCCAGGCGCCTCCTTTACCCCGCACACCCCCCACGGCTCTTGCAGTCACGCCCCCGCCCCGCCTCCGCCCGAATTCCTGCCCGCACACCTACGCCGACTCCGCTTCCCCTCCCTTCTCCTCAACTCACCCCTTTCCACCTCCCCCATGCCTCTCCTCCTGTTCTCTCACACCTCTTAGTATCTCGGACTCCTCCTCTTTCCGATTTCTACCAACCTTTCTTTCTGTCAATCTTTCTACTGCTCTGGCGCTGCATCTAACACGTCCCATTTTCTCCTTCTGTACTTCCATATCCAAACCCACACTTCTTCCTCTTCACCTCTTCCTTTTTATTTCGCATATTCCCTTCTCTCGTCTTACCCTTACATCCTTGCACCACCTACTTCCCCTTGTTCTATCTCCCTTTTTCACCCTACATTTGGCCTCCTCTCTAATTTCCCCTTTTCGTCCTTCTTTTGCCAATCTCAGAATCTCCTCCTCCTCGTTCCTAGCGTTCTTGCCCCTGCACCACTGAGAAAATATTGTATTTCATGTGTATATGCAGCAGCATATCATCTTCCTCTATGCCTTGCCCCCAACGTCACAATCTCTCCGTCTTCCGAGTGTCTACCTCACCTGCCCGTCCCACGATGTCTCTTTCTCCTCCCATCTGGTCGCGCGCGTGCCAGCCCCGTCACCCCACTTCCACACCGTAGCGACTCACAATGCCCACTCACCACTAACGCCCCTCCGCTCCTTTCCCTCCGCCTCTTGCCCCGCATCCCGCCACTCGCTCCCCACCCGTTCCCACCCCGTTCCCCACCCCGTTCCCACCCGTTCCCACCCCGTCCACCCCGTTCCCACTGCGCTCCCACCTGATCCCACCCCTCCTCACCCACTCTCACCCACTCTCACCCACTCCCACCCGCCCTCCCACCCGCCCCCACCCCTGCTCCACCCCGCTCCCACCCCGTCCCACCCCGCTCCCACCCCACTCACACCCCGCTCACACCCCGCTCACACCCGCTCCACCCCGCTCCCACCCCGACTCTGCCCCGACCTTCTGCCCCCGCTTGCCCCTGTCATTCCCACCCGTTCCCCCCGCTGCCGCTCCGCTCCGGCCGCCGCGCTGCGCCACCGCCGCCGCTCGGTTCCCCCCAGGAGAGCCCCGCGTTTACCGCGTAATTTGCCTCCCTCTCACCCTTCGCGGCCCCTCGCCCCCCTTCACGCCCCTCGCCCCCCCCCTCTCCCTCGGCAGCTCACTAACTCGAGACAAACCTCCTCGACTCCGAAACAGGCTATCACATGTATTCGATGAGCATAGTTCTCGCCCCCCCAGAGAGCCAAGTTCGATTTCCGGGCCCGCCGCTCTCAGGACAGATCAACTATTAATAGAGGTTTCGTCGGGGCGCCCGCGCCCACACGTTTACGCCAATGAGGGCCGGCCGCGCAAATTGCGGCGGCCCGGGAGCGCTGTCCCTGCCGAGACGCTCGACGGCCCGGATCGGAAGTGCGTTACCTTGCCCAGTCTCACACCTCGAGAGCCTCCTCGCGTTCCACAAGTTATTGGAGTAATAGTATTGGCGAGGTGAATTGTACTGTTTCACTTCAACTTAGACAGAATATCGAGAGCAAAATGTAGACTTCAGAATCGCCCACTTGGGATGAAGCCTCTTCTAACTTATCTAATTTAATTATATTAAGTATCTCTCTTGTTAAGAAATTAATTGTCTGATTATAGGCTTATATGATTATTAAAAAAATAACCATTTAATTTTTTTTACATTTTTGTCTCCCTGTATCCAAAGGTTAATTCGGGAACGTTACAACTGATTTTTAACCAGGGACTTTTACTGTAAAGCCAGAATTGTTTTTTCCTGCGAAAATGACGTTAGAACGTGTCTCAATTTACTTAATCCTCTCTGGCATAGAATAATGATTTTTTGCAAATTCTACGCAATTGTATTTTGCGCTCAATCCCCCCCCCACGTTTTTTTTTTTGCACATTGACCTTTCAAAGCATTGGGCTCTTGCATTTAAATGTATATTTTAATATGGAGGGGAGTTATTGGACGTTGATATTTCGTAAATCTTTCTCAAGATTTTCTGGAAAACTTTATTCGACACGATTCTTCAATATTTCTTCTTCATTCTTCATCCTTGTTCTTCAATATTTGATTTTTAAATATGTCAAGTACACCTGTTTTCAAAAAAATTAGTTTCGCTTTTTGCAATTATTTTCCATGTCAGAATTATAAAACGTAAAACAAAATAGGCAGCCCTTTAAAGTCGCTTGATAATATTCTTGTTCGTGGTTATGTAACTGTGTAAGTAGTATTTTTGAAATTCAAGTATTTTTCGGACAAAATGTTCACTACAGGTGCATCATTATGTGTCTCGATTGCCTGAAGTCATAATCGATATTCTATGATTGTCTCCTAAACTATTTGACGAGAAGTTTCTGAGGATGTTCGTTCGAAAAGGACGAGCATTTTAAAGTGGCGTGTGAAATTTCAAATTCTTTTCGGCTGAAGTCTTTCCTTCAGGGCAGTGTTATAACCGTTAAACAAAATAGACAGCCAATGAGTACGCTACTATTATCTCGCTATTTCGTGGTTATTGTATCTTGAATATCTTTGATTTTTTTTTGGTTAAACCAATGTTCACTACTTGTATTACTTGCGCAACTTTCATTCTGACACGCATCCTTCATCAAGCCTTTGCAATTCCTTCCTCAACTATCTTGCACGTTCTAATCTTCTCAGAAGTTTATGAACGTCGTATCTCTTTTTCGAGGGCTCCTTAACCTGCTTCCGACAATTCTGTAGATGTTTGTTGGTAAAATCATGGACAGTTGCTCTACTTCAACATTAAAACTCAGTTTCAATTTCGCGCCAGTGAAGATGTGTTGGAATGTCGCATAACGTGCTCGCTGGGGAGCTTTTGCCTTTCAACTGTTTATGTAAATACGAGGGAGAACTAGGTCACGTTCAAAAGTGTGCCCGATTAATTACTATTATGTTGGCCCATTCAGAAAACTAACGATTAATGCTCGTTTTTAGATCCAGCCATAGTAATAAGTAGTTAGTCCTTAGAACTCTGAGTGTGCTTAAACTTTCTTAGGCTGTCGGGTGACGCCCGTCCTGTCTGCAGACTAGGCCGACGTTTCGCCTTGTTTCATTGTCGCAGGCTCTTTCAGCGGTAGTGAGGGAAAATTGCAAAGGCTTGACTATTCTCAAGAAATTGGCATTGCCCTCATAAAACTAGACGGCCCGATTCGTAACTATTACTCCCCACTTCTTACCATCGTCAAGAAAGTTTGCCCGATAGTAATACAAGTAATGAACATTTTAACCAAAAAAAAATTTCAAATAATATTCCAAGGATACATAACCACGTCCGTCACTACCTGAACAAGCCTGCGACATGATAGGCGAAAGCGCGGGGCCTTATTCTGCCAACAGGACGCGGCGTCACCCGGACAGCCTTTAGAAGGAATGGACTCGAGGTCCGCGGAGCCTACGTGTACAAGTGTGATTAAAAATGTTCAAGTTTAGCTGGGACTATAGTGAATACTCAAAGTGAGACGATGCTCAAATGTTCAGATAAAACTCGTTGATGCAACAAAATAGCTCTCTTCTAGTTGATCAGCTTCAATACTGACTTAATGTAACATGGCGTACACCAATTAATTAATTTGTCTACATGAATTTAAATGAAAGAAAAGGCAGGAGCGCTGAATAAAAAACCTGTGTGGACACACGTGGTTGAAAAAGATTTTATTTTTTGCTGGTAAATTACGCTACTCGGCCTATCGCGCCTCGATCTGTCGCACATTTTCTACTCGGAAATATATCTTTTGTTTTCACTCCATTCATAACCTCTTTCCATTTCTACCAACCTTTTCTTTTCTGTCATCTTTCTGCTCTAACACGTCCCATTTTCTCCAATCTTATACATTTCTCCTTTTCACTCTTCTTTTATTCGATAATTTCATTTCCTCGTTTACCTCTTTATATCCTTGACCACCTCTTCCCCTTGTTTATCTCCCCTTTCTCACCTACATTTGCCTCCTCTCTAATTTCCCCTTTCCCTCTTCTTTCCCATCAACTCTGCCCTCCCCTTCCAAATCACTCTTGCCTGCACCACAGAGAAAATATTGTATTTCATGTGCATAAGTCATAGCATATATTTCTATATATTCTATACAGCTGCCGAGGGAGAGGGGGGGGGCGAGGGGCGTGAAGGGGGGCGAGGGGCCGCGAAGGGTGAGAGGGAGGCAAATTACGCGGTAAACGCGGGGCTCTCCTGGGGGGAACCGAGCGGCGGCGGTGGCGCAGCGCGGCGGCCGGAGCGGAGCGGCAGCGGGGGGAACGGGTGGGAATGACAGGGGCAAGCGGGGGCAGAAGGTCGGGGCAGAGTCGGGGTGGGAGCGGGGTGGAGCGGGTGTGAGCGGGGTGTGAGCGGGGTGTGAGTGGGGTGGGAGCGGGGTGGGACGGGGTGGGAGCGGGGTGGAGCAGGGGTGGGGGCGGGTGGGAGGGCGGGTGGGAGTGGGTGAGAGTGGGTGAGAGTGGGTGAGGAGGGGTGGGATCAGGTGGGAGCGCAGTGGGAACGGGGTGGACGGGGTGGGAACGGGTGGGAACGGGGTGGGGAACGGGGTGGGAACGGGTGGGGAGCGAGTGGCGGGATGCGGGGCAAGAGGCGGAGGGAAAGGAGCGGAGGGGCGTTAGTGGTGAGTGGGCATTGTGAGTCGCTACGGTGTGGAAGTGGGGTGACGGGGCTGGCACGCGCGCGACCAGATGGGAGGAGAAAGAGACATCGTGGGACGGGCAGGTGAGGTAGACACTCGGAAGACGGAGAGATTGTGACGTTGGGGGCAAGGCATAGAGGAAGATGATATGCTGCTGCATATACACATGAAATACAATATTTTCTCAGTGGTGCAGGGGCAAGAACGCTAGGAACGAGGAGGAGGAGATTCTGAGATTGGCAAAAGAAGGACGAAAAGGGGAAATTAGAGAGGAGGCCAAATGTAGGGTGAAAAAGGGAGATAGAACAAGGGGAAGTAGGTGGTGCAAGGATGTAAGGGTAAGACGAGAGAAGGGAATATGCGAAATAAAAAGGAAGAGGTGAAGAGGAAGAAGTGTGGGTTTGGATATGGAAGTACAGAAGGAGAAAATGGGACGTGTTAGATGCAGCGCCAGAGCAGTAGAAAGATTGACAGAAAGAAAGGTTGGTAGAAATCGGAAAGAGGAGGAGTCCGAGATACTAAGAGGTGTGAGAGAACAGGAGGAGAGGCATGGGGGAGGTGGAAAGGGGTGAGTTGAGGAGAAGGGAGGGGAAGCGGAGTCGGCGTAGGTGTGCGGGCAGGAATTCGGGCGGAGGCGGGGCGGGGGCGTGACTGCAAGAGCCGTGGGGGGTGTGCGGGGTAAAGGAGGCGCCTGGGTGATGAAGTGGACGCCTTCGGTGCTGTGGTGCCCTCTGGAAGACGACCGGAGGTGTCGTGCAACCTTGGTTCTCTGCCAGCAACACCCCACTCGACAACCGTGCCGGCAGCTCGGTAACCTTAGCGTTGAAACATTGGTCCGAGTGACAGTGACGTTGGCACGTTAGGTCAACGGAACGCACGTTTCCATTTGAATATGTTCGTAGAATCCAATATCAATTTCAACTCTCCGTAAAGAAAAATTATTTTAACTGAAGTAGGACAGTAAACTCAATTATTCCAGAATCCAATTCCCACCAATTCTGGATTTTCAAAAACAATCAAGTTAGCATTAGTTTATAAATTCAAATAATGAGTGGTAGGGAAGTACTTTAAATATATTAGACTAGAATGAAATGGCGGTGGATAGTGTTAATGCAAACGAGTCGAAGTCGATGAAAATTTAATGATTTTTCAGTTTTTACATCAACCTTAAAATTTAATACAGAAATTCGATTATGCAATCGTTTCCGTAAAACCGATATGTGTACAATTATTGTCAGTTCTCATATACCTACTTACGGTAGAAATAGAGAACTGATGTAAGCTCTCGCGCAAAACCCTAAGTTTGGGCGGCAGACAAATTCGTATTGTAGGTTCCCGCATCCGGATAACTAGGGATGCCTACAGAAAATGGAACAGACTTTCGCATTAAGTTTGTTTGTATTTCTTTGGTCCTCGGCTAAGCTTTTTGCCACATACCCTGTGCCACTGCGCCATCTAGCAGGGCACAAAGTACATTTACTTTGAACAATTTCTTAATTTTTTTCGGTTTCTTAATAGAAGAAAGAAATATTTAAAGAACAGTTCAAGCCTTAGACCCATCAAGGCAATTTGTACTTTCAAAAATTATGAAGCCGATTTCTGTCCCTTGATTTCCCACGTTTGGGGCTGGAACGTTGTGTGTGTCTGGGGAAATCGTGTGTTCAGGGTGAAACGATGTTGCGTGTAAATGGTCCGTCTAATATGGGATAGCTCTGAATAATGTGATATACGGTACAATGAAAGAGTGTAATAATTTGTATTGTAGTTTCATTCGTGAAAAGTTATATAGCGAGACCATTGGGCACGGAAAAATTCTAACTCTTTTAAGCGCGAATGACACAGGGAAATGCAAAGGAATTCGCTATTTTTTTTGATAGACATCTGAGAGCGTGATGATTGGTTTTTATAAAGTCAATGGGTAGGCTTGATGTGTTTTTTAAAAAATCAATACATAAACTATTAATATTAAACAATAAATATTGAATTAAGAGGAACAATTTTTATATGGCAATTTAATTCAGTAAAAGTTTAATTATAAGTGCCATCTGTAGATGTACATGTAGACAATCGTCTACGCATGATAAGCATATGTTTAATTGCAAATTTTTCAAATTAATTCATAAATTCATAATTGAATAAATATTGTTATCGTATATAAATGTTGTTGACTAAAAATGATTCAGATAAGTAAAGAGAAGCATAAACTCGGTATTCGTAAAGACTCCAGAGAGGACAAATATTGAACCTTTAGTAATAGATCATTGAAGAAGTGAAAGATTGTTATAAGTCGAAAGATTGTTTACGTAAAAAGGACAAGCAAAATATAACGCTTCTTGTGCTGAGGTTTACTAGAATGTAACCTGTTTTCGGAATCGTGATGAGACGACGAATGAAGGTGGTTATAAAGGTAGGGTAGGCAGTAGTCCATATAGGTTTCTCCCGGCGTCGCTACAAATAGAACACTTGGAGAACAACCGTAACCCAAAGGATGCTGAAGGGCATTCCTTTAGTTGTTGGTCATTAAAAAAAGAAAATCTATTGATGTCATTCTTCTTTTTGAACTAGCTAATTTCGAATTGCGCGCAGAGGATTTACCTATAACGCCTGATAATATGCTATTGACTGTGCTGGGCAGAAATGCCAAGTATGTGGAAACTCGCCTGAGGAAATAGGAGCAGCGCTAGAAAGGGTTCTCTCATTCAGTTAAACCTCCAAGGGGAAAAAAATCTCAAAACGCGGGTGCGCAGGTATTCCAAGGGGAGCGAACTAGCAAAAGTGGGAAACAGCAGGTTGGGTCAAAGCAAAGGCGGAAATACAAGTTTAGTGGAGGTTAATGCTCGTGAATACAGTTTCACCCGCCAGTATAATGAAATGAGGAGTGCTTAAGCTAATGAAGAAAAAGATAATAAATACCGCTCGAAAAAATAGTTAGAAATGAAGAGCAGCAGATAATTTATTTTAATGAAAGAATGTGGGACAGGAATAACGGTAATGCTGCATGAAGAAACATGGTCATTGATGCCGACACTACAATAACAAGTGATTTGATTTTCCAGAGGGATAATTTTATTTATTTTAACATCGCTTTTCTATGTTATTTTTTAACGCGCTAAAAATGTCAATGTGTGTATCATCAGCCATTTATCATCTTCATTTAAATTATTTGTTTACTTTAAGTTTAGCTGAAATTTTACTCTAGTCTACAGATATATCACTAGCTTACTAAACATTTAGAATATAGTAAATTTTTAGTTTGTTTCACCACTGTTGTTTCACATTGGTTTTCAATCACAATATGTTAGTGATCACATAGTCACACCTTCATCAAATATGAAGTCATTTATACAATATAAACAATTCTCCCTCTAGTCTTTCGCCCTAAATCTTCTAAATATTGTTATTTAGACTTGTCCACGTTTAATCTTTAATCTATTTTCCTCGTGCATTCATACTGGTAAATTTCATTCAGACTGCAGAGGCATTCAATATGGAATACATAAATACACAAATTAAGCTAATGTATGTGTTCTACTGTTAATTAATGCATTTTAGCTAGTAACTTTGCTCCACTGTCCATTTCTTTTATGATTTACACGAATAATAAAAAATAAAATGCTCCGTTGCCTTGAAACTTGCCTCATGAGCCACGCAAATAACTGGGATGCTTTTTAAATAAACCATTGCTTTCCACATCTTTTTCTTCTTATCTGTGGAATTGTTCCTCATGCCACTGTGTACTCTGCGCAGTACTGACAGTTTTTGGGAGAAAGACCCGCTTACCAAAAGTACAAGATTTAGTTTTTTGAAGGGAGAAAACGCCGGCAAACAAATGGACCACGGCATAATTTAAGATTATTGATAAGGCGAAGGAATGTTGGGTTTTTCTATAAAAACTTCTAAATACATTTTTTTATTTTCAAATTTTCAAAAGTAATATTGGAATAATTTGAATCGAGAAACAAAACTCGCAATTCAAATTCAGAGGGGAGCCCTAAAATTTATGTGAAATTAATTAATCAGAAAAAAAGAGAATAGGGCACGTTATTCGACGAGAAGGTAGAAATACTGGTTATTTAAACAAGAGTAATTATAGATACGGTTGACGACAGAGAGGGGAATATCGAGCAACGCAAAGTATGTTTTCTCATGTTTTCGAGGCTAAGTTTTTTCCGGGAGTGGAAAACATTGTGTTTCTAAAGATGCACGCATTCATAACAATTTCACCATTTTTATGTTTTATCCTGGACAAGAAAAACATTAAAAGAGAAGGAATTTTAAGTCGTCAACCTCAAATTTTAAATAATTAATCATAAAAATCGAAGCTAAGATTAGTTATTTGGGTGGACATGACACGGGGATGATTGGTAGACATTCACTGTTACACCAATAGAAATCGTCAATACTCTGCATCAAACTTAACTTTCTCGTCAATCTCCTCAGCGAGTGGGGTTTAAGTATCCCCTTCATTAAAGCCGGAAGGAACTCCCTTTTGGATTTCATTAACTCGTGTCCATGTATTTGTGGGGAATATGAAAACATGAAACTGATGTTTAGAGACACATCCTTTAGGAAATCATCAATCCTCTGCATTAAGTCTCTCTTTCCTCTCAAGTCTCTTTGGGGATTGACGTGCAGTATACCCGTATGAACGTCATGAGACCCGGAAAAAAAAAAAAAAAAAAAGGCCTCCAAATTCTACTTGGATCTCGATTTACAAGAGCCCGCTGTATTTTTTTCAAATCATTAGGACACCATGTTGGCATTAAGTTACATTCTTGGAATCTTCATCCTCATGCATCCAACAGTCCCCGGTCCCGAGTCTCTTCAGAAATGCATCGGTATATCCACGCAGCGATGCTAAGAGATCTAGGTCCTTCAAATTATTTTTTAACAAGAGTTTACAATACTCAATCCAGAACCGTAAGATACAGTGTTAATATCAGATTTTACATCCTTTAACATCGTCAATTGTATTATATCGTATATACTTGAGTATTAACGTTACATTTAACCTCGTAATTTGAGAAAAAGCCCATCTATTAAAACGCAAGTAAGTAATACAAACAACTGTAAATGTTCGCTTCGAAAAATTTAAGTCCGATTCCACCAGGCTTTTTAACGAGGGGAAATACAGAGAAACGGGGGCTTGGAGCGTAGGGTTTGAGTCCGCAGGGCGGTTTTTGCGGGGAAGGCTTTAGGCTGTGACGGAGGGCCAGGCGCCGGGCCGTACCAGGGCGTGGAGTGGTAGGCGGGCGGAGAGGAATTGTGCGGAGCGGCACGGGGACGAGTGGAGCGGAGCGAAGCCAAAGCGGCGCCTGGCGGGCTGGGCGGGGCGGAGCGGAGCAGTGGCGGCCTGCAGTCGCTGTCAGAGGGCGTCTTTTGTTTTGGAAACAAAACGGGCGGCCGAGGAGCAGCGGAAGCAGCGGCCAAGCCCTGAGCACCGCACCGCAGCGCACCGCAGCGCCCGCCCTGGCCCCCGCCAGCCCGCCCGCTGGTGGCCGCCACGTGCCTGGACGAGGCAAAGATCACAGGGTGTTCTAATATGATACGCTCGAGCCGAATCTGCTTGACTGGCTTGAAGGCGCGGACTGGTGCGCTGACCTTACTGGTGGGAGATACGTGTAGGGGAAAACCTCGGCAAGCCGACGGTGTAGTTCAGCGGCCGGGATCTCGCCGTCCTACCGGAGAAGATCCACGCCACCATCCATGATTCAAACACGCAGGCTACACATACAGGACTAATGACCTTAGCAGTTGACGTGAGCGCGGGAATCAAGCTAATCAACCGGGGTGGGCATACAGTCCCCACTCCTACACTATAGCCGCGCCATAGGTTGATCCCCATCTCACAGGTCCATGTGCCATGATCTATGGCTAAGAGAGCTGTGGTAGGGGTCGAAGTTGAGAGATTATGTTGAATGTGCTTGATGTGCTGGAGTGGATATATTTATGTTCGAAGTTTTCAATCATCTACATATAGTCTTTTGAGTATTTTTGTGTTTTTTTGAATCAAATATCTATATCCACTCAATAGTATTACAGTTTCCATGTCCCCCAAAAATGATGATATATCAATTCTTATTCCTTAACCGTACTCTCTCTCACACGAAATCATCCCGAAGTAAAACATTTATAATATAAGTGATGTTACAAAGTAACAAATAATTTTTTTTAAATGGGATGATTTAGGTTCACGTTTCTATAGCTTCAGTTTCGGCATCTTTTTATTAGTGAGCCATTTTTCTTTATTACATGTTCTTCCGAAAATACATTCCTTTAACCTACAAATAACGCTTTGTTTTTCACGAATTGCTGAAACTAAACATTGAATCGAGAGAATATTTAACACTTCCTTATCCATGAATTTTATTCGGATTGATTGTTATTTTAAAAGTAAAATATATGAATACTGCATTTCAGAAACTATCAAAGAACTGGTGTGATAGCAAACTCTTTGCCTTCAAAGAACTGAGACGCTCAGGCATAATAACAGTAGATCCCCAACGACCTTTCCCATTTTCAAGTTTAGAAAGTGTGACGGTAAACTTCTGCTGTACACCTATGATAGTGCGAAATATGAATGAAATTGGGGATACTGCGAAACCTCAAACTAAACCTTCAAAAATTCATTCGGAGTGGAAAATGATGCATGACCGTAAAAATAGAAGACGAAATTTTCTCGAACGAAACATCTGTTGGGATCTACGTTTTCTTATTCTGAGCGCACCACGTACACCAAATCAACGCAAAATAATTATTTCGCATTATTTTCGGTTTGGAAAAAAAAAATTCTAACCTACGTCGTTCTATTTGACCGGTTACATCTTTAATTAATTTGCTTCCACTGTAAGGCAAGCAGGGATTTTCATCTGAGAAACGTACTCGGAGGCCGCGTATACAAGAGGATCCCCGCCGGCAGCCATCAGCATCTGATCTTATCCCGCGCGACGGAGGGGGAGGAGGGCGGCACCGCGTGGTTCCGTCGGGTTTATTAAATTTTGTAAGGCACATTCCGGTGCCCTGTTACGGCCCACGGCCGCAAACCTGGAGAACCTGCGGGGCGGTGATCTTTATCGCGCCGGCCTCCGCCGGCCCGCCGCCGCGCGCCGCCCTGCGTCGCCGCGGGGAAGTAGTGGGGGTAGGGCGGAGAAGAGGAGACTTGGGGCAAGGCGAGGAGGCTGGCGCTAGGGAAGCTTCGGAAATATTTCTGGAATGATAGGAATTAAATTTTTTTGACTGTGGTTTGTTTTAAGAATAACTAATTAATTTGGAGAAATACTTTTAATTTTATTTTTTTCAGAACAATTAAAAACAAGTCCACTAAACGATTTTTTTAAAACAATTGATCTTTAATTGACTTCATCTCTATATTTAAATGATTTATACCTGTACTACTTTTTTCCTGCTTTAAATGATTGGTCCCCAAAATCGGAGGATTTAAAATAATTCCTTTTGAAAATATAGAATTCAGACCATTAAAACAAACAAATACAGTGATTTTTATTTCACAAAATAATATAGTACCACTTCGAAAATATTTATAACTGTATAAAATATGTTCAAATCCGGTGCATTTTTTCAATGGCCTCCATGTAGTGTGGCAGGAAGTGCACGGATGAACTACGTATGGGTTGGAGAGAGACGCTGGTGGATGAATAGTCAGGGGAGAGGCAAGGGCGTAGGAGGTAGAAAGATGTGACGGGTATGTGGAGGGGAAGGCGTAAAATGCAAGAGGGAGGGTATCTGAGAAGAAGTGGAGGAGGTGCAGATACGACAGTCATGGAAGTTCAGGAAAATTGCTGTTGCAAAGGACGTTAAAGGGAGACTACTGAGTTTAAATCCCCATAGTTTCTTCTCACCCAATAAGGTAAAGAAGAAGAGGGTAAATATGATGTATGCCGGGAAAGCAGAAAAACATGGCGCTAAACAATTAAGAAGAATCTTAAAAATTCGTGCTGAAGTTCTTAGAAAATTGAAAATTGTTCTGATGTTGCTTAACGTTCCAATGAATTGAAAAATTAAAAACAGTTTCTTTATGGCGGATGGGGATTTTTCCCTCGTTTATGCATCTTCTATTGTCATTTACATACTAATCATATTCCTATTTGTCTTTTACATTCACTTTAGAAAAGTTCCCCACAGAAATTATCCGTCATTTTCTCGTATCAGGTAACATCAAAATTGTTATGACAAGAAAAATGTGTTCTGGTTTTCCTCTTTGGTTCCTTTACCCAAGCAAACTCTTGGTCAGTGGTGCCAACCAGATTATTTTTTTGGGGAGATGGGGAACTGAAGACAAGTGTGCAAACCGACGTGGTTTGCTCAAAAATGTTGCATTTAGGCCGAATTTAAAAAAGTATTTTTATGTTGTTACTATTATTCTGTAGTTACAAATCCTAGACAATTAGTTACGTACGAATTGAATTTTGTGGACTTCCAATTAGACCAAATACGATCATTTGGTGGATAAGGGTTGCAGGAGTCCTCCCCTCTCATCGGGTCTAAACGATGCAGCTCCCCTCCTCTCTCCAAACAAATCCCACTCGCGGCCGAGCAAACGCTTACGTGGAAGGGACACCCAATGCAGCCGGGCGGCCCTGCGAATTAAGGTATCGGGGCAGTGACAAGGGCGGCGATAGCAAATCCCTGCATCCCGGGGGCTGCCCACGCCGGTGGCGGCGGCGCGGCGGCGGCGGCCGGAGCTATGCGGCGGTGGCGTGGCCAGGAAATTTCTAATTTAAGCCGCGACTGCTGCTCCTCTCGCGGACGCTGCACCATGGCCGTCTTCTGTCACGCCCCGCCTCACCCATCCCGCACCCCGCACCCGTCCGCCGGCGCGCGTGCGCGCGGGGCAATGAATCGAGGGAACACGGGCGGTGGGGGTGGCGGTGGTGTGGGGCGGCGGGGGTGCTGGTGCTGCGGTGGCGGCGGCGGTTGGGGGCGGCGGTGGTGTGACAGCGGTGGCGGGCGAGGTTGGCAGTGCAGTGGCAGGTGGCCGGTGGCGGTGCGGTGCGGTGGCGTGGCGGTGGCGGTGGCGGTGCGGTGGCGGTGGCGGTGGCGTGGCGATGCGGTGGCGGTGGCGGTGGCGGGTGCGGTGGCGTGGGCGTGGGCGTGAGGGCGGCGGAGGCGGTGGGCGTGGGGTGCGGTGGCGGTGGCCGTGGCGGTGGGGTGGCGGTGGCGTGGGGCGGCGGGCGCTGGCGTGGCGGGGCCGAAGGCGGTGGCGGGGCGGCAGCGGTTTGGGGCGGGGGGGCGGTGGCGGCGACTGTCGAGTGGCGGTGGGCGTGTGGCGCGGCACGGCAGAGGCGACGAAAGTAAGTAATGGTGACGGGACTGTGGTGGTAATGCGGCATGAAATGAAGCGGAGCGAACGATTCACGAGGCCGGAGAGAACAGGGCTTGACAGGCAAAGAATGCCTCAAGGCGATAAAGAAACAGCAACTTAGTTCCACGCCCTGATAATGATGGGCGTGATTTATTGTGTACACGGAGGTTGTGTATGGGAGAGAATGTCCGGCAATTCGTAAATCAGGTTGAATTAACTTAAGGAGTTATGTGATTTAAAGCCTGGTGAGATCATGGGAAAGCAGATTTAGAAGAAAAAGGAAAGAAAAGGGAAACAAATGCATGCGAGGAACACCGATTGTCTGACGAAGTTATTTCCGTATATTGTAGGGATGGGTAGGCAAAGTAAGGTGATTGAGGAAGTTTGGCACTACACGTAGTCGACGTCTTAGAGAACGACGAAATACAAATATAAAAGACGGGGAAAGAAACAGTCAAATGTGTCCTTGCGATGTCCATTCTATAGCGACTTGGGCCGTGGGACACTGGGCGCGCGGGGAGGGGCTGGGAGGTGGAGGTCGGCGAAGGGGCGAAAGGGCGGTCGCGGGGGGCGAGGTCGCATTCCTGCGGCGACGCCGGAATCGCCGCGTGTCGTGCGCGCAATTCGGCAGGTCCCTGCGTCGGGTCGCGCGCGCGGCGGCGGCGGCGGTTCAGGCGGCGCGATGGCGCGCAGGGCAGCGGCGCGAGCGAAGACGTACGCCTCAGAGCAAGTATGTGACGATGGTGGTGACATCAAGGGTCCAGATGGCTGGCGGCAGACAGCACGAGGGGACGGTCGAGGTAGAAAGTAACGGGAAGGCGTAAGAACGGAGGAAGATGAAAAAGAGGGGACAGGAGATGACGCACAGAGAAGAAGGACGGAAAGAGAATCGAAGAGAGAGGAGACATAGGAAACGAGCCAATAAGTGAGAGGCCTTGAGAAGGAAGAGGAAGAGAGGATTGCAATTGGAAGAGAACGAAAATGAGGAGGGCAGAGAAGCGAAGAGAAAGGATAAAATAACAGGTCCAACGAAAGAGGGCGAGCAAGGACACACTGGGAACGAGACCAAACAGGAAAGCCGTGAGAGGCCGTTGAGAAAGGAAGAGAAGAGAGGAACGAAGTTGAAGAGAACGAGGATGAGGAGGAAAGAGAAGCAAGAGAGAGCAACGGAAGATGGCGAGCAGGACCCACTGGAGAAGGAGCAGGGGTGCAGTGGATGGTAAGCTGCGTGAGTGTGGGGGTGTGGGTAGGCGGGGGTTGGCGGCGGCGGCGGCGGCGACGCGGTTGCGGTGGGGCCTTCGGCGAGGGACTTCTGACACCGGGGCGGCGCGGGCGTCCGCCTCCCAGGGGTGCGGAGGGGTGTCGTGAGGGACCTTTTCGGGTCGGCGGCAGACGCCAGCTGTGACATGTCGCGCTGGTACGAAGAGGCCACGATCTCTCGGGGGAGGCAGAGTGTTCGGAGTTCGGGAGGTCGGTCTGGCAAATGAAGGCACAAGTCAAACAGATCACTTTATTTTGATAAATAAATAGAGATATTGTCAGGTATCAATATTTTTAATGTCAACTAATGATCATTTCGATCGGCGTAGCGATCATCCTCAGAGCTAAAACAATACAAATATCATTGTGAAATATTAAACAGGTTTGTTATTGTATACAGATGCCGTAGCAAACTGGACGTACATACCTTGCGAGGCTTCTGGGCGAAAACAAAGTTCTGCGAATTTTTGAGCGTGGTGTCTTGTTTAAGAGCCACACCGGTCGGCAGCCGGAGGGGCGGGAAGAGGGGTGGGGTGCGGGTGAAGGGTCGTAAAAACGTGGGGGTGCTGGTGGATGCTTTGAGAGAGACATTTGTTTTCGGCCCAGAGCGCAGGTATGTACGATCATTTGCTTCGCATCTTTGTATACAATAACCCAACCTGTTAATATTTTCACATTGTATATTTGGATTGTTTTTAGCTCTGAGGTGAATCGCTACGGCGATCGAACTGATCATTAGTTGAAATTAAAAATCATTGATACCTGACAATATCTCTCTTTATTTATCAAAAATAAAAAGGTATCTACTTCACCAACAATCCAATAATAAAGATCATTTATGTTTTTTTCCCAGAACACACCGTCTCTATCCCTGCAACATATTTTTTGAAAATAAAGAATTGCGATTTTCGATTGAATATTATTTCAACATAAGTTACCAAACTGTTAAAATTTTTAAAACATCTACGTTCGAGTAAACTAATCTGATATTAACATTGACCGTTAGTTAACAATGCTTTTTATTTACATTATGTGCGTTTTAAAGACCATATCAATCTCTCTCGTACTGAATTTATAACAGTATGCTCGTGTAATAAATATTGCATTTGAGCGCAAAATAGAGTGCATTCACATTTTGTTTATCGGTCGAACAATTGCCCTTTAATAACAGGAGGCATGCTGGAATCAATGGCTGCATTTGATCTGTAATATTTTATTCTCTCCAGTTTTTTCCATTGAAAAGTTATGTTACAAACATCGTAAACTAATCATTTATGAGAAGTTAGGAGTGAAATAGATTTCATTTAGGACAGTTTATCATTTGTTCTGGTCTATATAAGACGAGAGTGATTTTACGCTTTCTTCTTGTAAGGTACTAAAATGATTTTGAAACTGTTCAAGTGTGTATGGAATTTGCTAATCAAGGAAAAATGAAATAGATTAGGCAAGTACGCATTACTTTTAATTGATCTGAAAACTTGTAATTGTACATATCTCGTATAATTAAGTTTGATTACTAGGCACACATTGATAGAAACACTGAAGAAAAGCAACTTGCTTGTCATTGTTAAAGTATAATTTAGAACTCGAACCAAATAGGGAGGCGGGTTACAATTTTGCTAAAATATCTAGGATTGCATCTACTACTGTGGCGAAATTCTACTGTCTGGTCCTAAGTTGTAGTATAGAATCACCTTACGATCAGAGTAGAATCTCATAGATACTAAACAAAATTAATAATTTTCAATTCCAAAATGGCAATAATGGTTTCAGTGTATAAGACAAAAGTTTAAACCTCCAAAAAGCATCAACGGAAAATATGGTGCAATATGAATGTTTATTCAGAACACTCAACCAAAGAGAAATAATTCAAATTTTGCAAGTACGAATAAATAATATTTTTCAGCTAAAACGTGAAGTGAAAATAAAACTGAAAGCGCATGTCACAACAAGTTAGCTTGAGATTTAGAACTATTTTTGTTGAGGAAAGATTACGGTGATGAAGTCTCTTAGTCAGTGCAGATGCGTTACAAAAGTTTAGTGAATGTTATTTTCAAATTTTATTTTATTTTACGGACCCAGGAAAATAAATTTAATTTTACTACCGACTTTATGTTTCACCATTTAGTGGTAAGAAAATATGTAGAGACAAAAATATAGCCAATGAAACAGTAACTTGTAAAATCATTTCTATAAGGCAGTGTAATTTAGGTAGGTACAGAAAGAGAGCCCGTTTCTAAAAAAGACCACATTCTGGTTCTGGCACTAAATTCCAATGCGCCGAGTACTCGCAGTTATGAGAGCGATCTTACGACTTATTTGAGAAAAGCGACACATCGTGCCTCCCCCCCCATTGCGCCTGCGCTCATTACATCCGCTCGGCGTAGGGGCGGCGCGGCCCGCCCGCAAAGAAACTGAGGCCGGCGCCGCGAGCGGCATCGGCGCATTCCGGGCGTGGCGGCGATGCCCGGGGCCTCTCGCATCTGCTGGAAAAGCGACGCGCGGGCGCTATGTGGAGGCTCTTCGGCAGGCAGGTTCCTTCTGTAGGCGCCGAGAAGGCCGGCGGGCGTGGGCCGAGGGGGGCGGGGCGGGCCGGGGGTGGAGGCGGGTGCGGTGCATTCCTCGGGCGCGCCGGGACAAAAGGCCGGCCCGAGGGGGAGGCCATGGAGGCTAGGCGGGACGGAGGGGGCGGGGGGCGGGGGCTGGAGGAGGCGTGCGGCGGCCGGTGTTGACTGTTCACCGCACGGAAAGCGGCGGGATCGGCTTCCGAGCGAGGGCAGAGCGGAGAGGAGAGGAGGTCCGCACGCTCCATGTGCCCGTCCCGCCCCTCCGCCGGACCGCCCTCGGGGCCGCTTCACCGGCCCGTATGCACGAGGTCGGCGCGCCGCCCGCTGCGACGCTCAACCTTCTGCGCGCTTTTTCGGCTCCGGTCGCGCCTAACCGCCTCCTCGCGGAATTCATTACATTGCCCCATTGTTGTGCTCTTTTCCTTGGCTCCTGCCTTTCGTTTTTCAAGCGTTTTATGCCTTTACTTGTTTTGCTTCTTTTGCGGCTTTCCTGAAATCTGGTACGCTTTATTCCTTTATTTTCCTTCTTTCCTCGTTTTCCGTCTCATCTTGTATTCAGTAGCTGATCCTTCTGTCTGTTTCATTGTTTCCCTTATTATCTGGTGTTACTGCATGCGTTTCCGTATCCTCTAACAAAAAATTTGGTTTCTCACTTTTCTTCCGGCGCTTGGGTTTTATTAGTGTTTGCTTCTTCCATGTTTCAGTACTCTACATAATTATTCCTTCCATTATTCTGCTCGCTTAGTTCTCCTTCATTTGTAATTTGAGTATTTTTATTATTTTCTTTGTTTTTTTAACTTGACATGATTTTATTTCTTTTCGTAAATCCTTTTC
>BOPP01000062.1:5801306-5822232 GCA_017312745.1 Gryllus bimaculatus
CACTAACTCGAGACAACCTCCTCCGACATCCCGACAACAGGCTATCGACATGTATCGATGAGCAAGTTCTCGCCCCCCAGAGAGCCAAGTTCGATACCGGGCCCGCCGCTCTCAGACAGATCAACTATTAATAGAGGTTTCCGTCCGGGGCGCCCCGCGCCCACACAGTTTACGCCAAGTTGAGGGCCCGGCCGCGCGAATTGCGGCGGCGGAGAGCGCTGTCCCTGCCGAGACGCTCGGACGGCCCGGATCGGAAGTGGTTAACTTGCCCAGTCTCACACCTCACGAGAGCCTCCTCGCGTTCCACAAGTAGTGGAGTAATTAGTGATTGGCGAGTGGAATTGTTGTTTACACCATCACTTAGACAGAGATATCGAGAGCAAAATGTAGACTTCAAGAATCGCCCACTTGGGATGAAGCCTCTTCTAAACTTATCTAATTAATTATATTAAAGTGTCTCTCTGTGATTAAGAAATAATTGTCTTATTATAGGCTTATATGATTATAAAATAACCCATTAATTTTTTTTACATTTTTGTCTCCCTGTATCCAAGGTAATCTCGGGAACGTACAAGCTGATTTTAACAGGACATTTACTGTAAGCCCGAATGTTTTCTCCTGCGAAATGACGGTAGAACGTTCTCAATTTATTATCCTCTCTGGCATTAGAATAATGATTTTTTGCAAATTCTACGCAATTGTATTTTGCGCTCAATCACGTTTTGCACATTTGACCTTCAAAGCATTGGGCTCTTGCATTTAAAATGTACTGTATATTTTAATATGGAGGGGAGTTATTGTACGTGATATTCGTAAATCTTTCTCAAGATTTTCTGAAACTTTATTCGACACCATTCTTCAATATTTCTTCTTCATTCTTCATGTTCTTCAATATTTGATTTTTAAATATATTCAAGTACACTTTTTTCAAAAAAAATTAGTTTTCGCTTTTTGCCAATTATTTTCATGGTCAGAATTATAAACGTAAAACAAAATAGAGCAGCCTTTAAAGTCGCTGATAATATCTCTTGTTTCGTGGTTATGTAACTGTGTAAGTAGTATTTTGAAAATTCAAGTTATTTTTCGGACAAAATGTTCACTACAGGTGCTATTATGTGCTCATTGCCTGAAAGTCATAATCGATATTCTGTATGAATCGTGTTAAATATTTTGAGAGAAGTTTCTGATGAGTTCGTACGAAAAGGAGAGCATTTAAGTGGCGTGTGAATTTAAAATTCTTTTCGCGAAGTTTCCTCGGGGGCAGTATTATAACCGTTAAACAAAATAGAGCAGCCCATGAAGTAGCTACTATTATCTCGTATTTCGTGGTTATGTATCCTTGGAATATTTTTATTTTGGTTGGTTAAAATGTTCACTACTTGTATTACTCGCGCAACTTTCTTGAACGAGTCTTTCTTCAAACCTTTGCAATTTTCTCAATAATTTGAGTTCTAATTTTCTCAGAAGGTTGAGGTATCTTCTGTGATGGCTCTTAACCTGCTTCGACAGTTTCTGTAGATGTTTGTGGGAAAATCATGAACAGTTGCTCTCTTCACCATAAAATAGTTTCAATTTCGCGCCAGTGAAGATGTGTTTGGAATGTCGTCGTTAGTGCTCGCTGCGAGCTTTTGCCTTCAACTGTTTATTGGGACAGATAGGGAGAAGCAAGGTCATCGTTCAAGAAAAGCTGCACGATTAATACTATTATGTGCCCATTCAGGAACATAACGATTAATTGTTTTAGACAGCCATAGTAAAAGCAGTTACTCTTAGGCACGCAAAGTGTGCTAAAACTTCTAGGCTGTCCGGGTGACGCCGCGACGTTGGCAGATAGGCCGACGTTTCGCCTGTCATATCGCAGGCTTCTTCAGGGTAGTGAGGAAAATTGCAAAGGCTTGACTGATTCTCCAGAGATTGGCATTGCTTCATAAAACCTAGAGGCCGATTTCGTAACTAATACTCCCCACTCTTCCCATCGTTCAAGAAAGTTGCGCGAGTAATACAAGTAGTGAACATTTTAACCAAAAAAAAATCAAAATATTCCAAGGATACATAACCACGTCGTCACCACCCTGAGCAAGCCCGCGACATGACAGGCGAAACGTCGGCCTATTTGCCAACGACGCGGCGTCACCCGGACAGCCTAGAAGTAATGGACTTGAGCCGCGGAAGCCTACGTGTACAAGTGTGATTAAAAATGTTCAAGTTTAGCTGGGACTATAGTGAATACTCAAAGTGAGACGATGCTCAAATGTTCAGATAAAACTGTGAATGCAAACAAAAAATACTTTCGTGTTATCAGCTTCAACTGAACTTAATGTAACATGGTACCCAATTAATTAATTTGTCTACATGAATTAAAATGAAAGAAAAGTCAGGGAGGCTGAATAAAAAACTGTGTGACACACGTGGTGAAAATGATTTTATTTTGCTGGTAAAATTACGCTACTCGGCCTATCGGCCTCGTGTCGCAACATTTTCTACTCGGAAAATATATCTTTTGTTTTCACTCCATCATAAATAACTACTCGTCGTTTCCTGACATTCATTTTTTGTTGAGGGGGATTTTATCTATTCTGTTGGTTATGAACATATGCATGAAGTTTATCTGCAGTAGTAGTAGTGGCGGAGTAAGAGATAATGCGATTGTAGGCTTTACCGCCTACCTACAAACACCTTTACAACATAACCCGTGGGTATACTTGTTATTCACAATGTTTATGTTTGGGAATTTGACTTGTCAGCTGCAGTTAATAATATTTTTTAGATATGTGCATTTTCTTGAAGTGCATTGGCTACAATGTAGCGCGAGCTGAGAACATAAAGAACAAACCTCGCCTTCGCACTGGAATGAGTTTGCTATTCACCCTCTTCGTCAATAAAATTTGAACCATTGGAGAACACGCAAACAGAAGTACTCAGAATACTAGGGCGGATTAATGTCTTAAAGTCTTGAGGTGGTTCAAGGCATCAACTGATGTCACTGTAATACCTCCGACCGAGAGGTTCTAGGTTCGAATCCTGAACGCAGGATTTTCGACACCAGCTAAATAGCTGTGTCCCCAACCAGTTAACTCCCGCCCGCGGGGCCAATCGAATGTCGGAGAAGTGCCCTAAAATACCGGTCACGGACTACGTGCGATCTTTCCTTCCCCTTCTTAGAACTATCCTCACCACTTACACACACACACTTTCCGTACATGCTCTACTCTAATATACGTGCCAGGAGATCGGTCGGGAGCTTCGAGCTTGTCGCGCCATATGCGGTTCCCCGCTGGTGGGAGATATCTTGTTAGGGAAACACCCCTAGCCGTCGGTAGGTCGGCACAGGATCTCGCCATACGCCGGAGACGATCACCGGCGATAAAAACAAGAACTACACTTACGTGACTAATGACCTTAGCCGTTGACATGACCGGATTCATAAATCAATAAAAACATCTATGAAGACCCGTGATAAAATTGAAATATGAAATAAAAAATGTTGTACAAATAAACTATAACGTTTGTAATTCAAATATTTAATATTAAAATATTACTTAAATACACCAATTTGTTAAATATTTACTCTCAGCGAAGAAAATAGAATGTACAAGTCAGTCAGGAATAGGAGATCGGAATATTTTATCATGAAAGAGGATTGGTTGAAGACGAAGTGAGGAGGATAAGAGGTGGGGGCTGAAATGAGCTGACAGAGATTGGGATATTCAGGAACAGCACGATATGTAGAGGTTTAGAAAGATAGTTGCAAATGTTCGTTGTGTACTACTTCAAGCATCCGAAATAACTAAAAGGCAAGGTGTAGTAAGCATTTGAAAAAGAAAGGAGATGGTGGGGAATAGAGGAATACGCTAGGAATGAATTAAAAAAAACAATTAATGTTTGAAAAGGGCAGTATTTGTGTGGTGGTAGCATAAAATTGGGAATAATGACGCAGAGATGTGGTATGTGCGGAGGAAGAGAAAAACACATGGATACGTTAAGGTATCGTTTTTTTAAATTAATTTTAATGTATGTATTATTAAAATTTAGCCTTTACGGTATAGCTCGGCAAGCGATAACGCTCTAAGACCCACTACTTTTCATTTAAAGTAAAAATCACGAAATTTGGTTGAGTTGAAACTCAAACTACTTTCCAAACGAAAACCCTTTGCCCCGATTACCCTTAGCCTCGCTACATTTTGACGAACGGGAATTCAGGAGTTTTATCAAATGCGTACATGCGCGGCTATCTTCTGTGACTGAAGATCTGCTGTGCGCACGCTCGAAATCGTAGGTGCAAAGGACGTGTCAATCGGTTCAAGTGTTTCAAATTAAAAGATTCAGTGGCAGATTTACCGTTAAGCTAAATACGCTAGAGCTTGTGTCCACAGAGGGTCCACGGGGTTTCAAAAATTATTAAATTAAGTAGCAAATTTACGGAGTGTGCTTGGAGAGAAGGGCTCTGGCGTCACGGCTTAAAAAGGCGTACGAACTGTGGGCATGAACTTTACGCGCCAAAACGTGCCATGAGAAATGCTACGATTGTTTTGAAAGTATGGGGGGGTTGTTGGAACGTTGGTGTTCCATTTAAACCCAACGGAAGGAAAAAGCCTCGCAGCATATCACCCGGAATTTCTCGTTCAAATTACGGAAACCAGCAGTCGGCGCGCGTCTTTAAAACTCTTAATTTCTCGGAAATTTTGTTATGTAACATATGGTGATATGCATATGTATGAACTCGTCTCTTCACGCTTATTACGATGAGCTAAAAAATCTAAAGGGTACAACTTAAAAAATCGAAGTTGGGTCAATATATCTGCAATAAAAAATGCAATAGAATAATATTATGCATGACCATATGTGCCCCTTGCATATTGTAGTTTTAGTGAAACCCGCATCTCAGTATCTGCAACGGTTCAGGAGAAAATTGAAGGGAACATCTTAGGTGGACTGCAGGGTACGTTGTTTTAGCACCTCCAGTATTTTAGTTTCTCAGTGCGAGCATTATATTTTTGAGAGTGATTGGAAAGTACATAGAATATAGAAAAAATTGTTTAAGGTATACCTTAGTAAGTATTATAGTAGTATGCATGAAACATACTCTAGTAAAATGGTCAACCATGTTTTACATCCTATAAATTAATATTATTTTCTTATAAATGTTAATGAGGAATTTAAATAATTATTTATAAAATATTAAATTGTTGCTGTAGAAAAACTATATTTAATAGTAAATTTCATATATCATATGATTTTTCATAAGTTGGCTATACTAATAAAGGTTAGGGTGAAAGCACACACAATATTCATGTACTCTCACTTCTTCTATGTCGATTCGTTCCACTCCCGCTAACCAACGATTAGCATTCTGTTACTCAAAAGATTTTTTCATGAAATATGAATGCCCCTTTGTTCACAGTTCTAGCTATAGAAATCAACGCCCCCCATTGGGAATTCCAGTCTTATTGTGTCACTGCCGTTCACTCGGATTCGAAGGGCACATCTTACGAGAATGTACACGCAGTGTAAGTGGCACGCGCACTTCACTGGGGAAACCCGTTCAAGTGACAACGTGCAACGCAACCGTTCGCGGAGGGTTACTACTGTCGTGATGTCTGCATATTCGATGTGTCCCCCAAAAGAGAGACTCGATTCCACGAGGGAAATTTATCATAATAAATAAATTTATCAGTATGATGTTTTAGAAGATACATTGTGGGCAATGTGATCCTGTCTAATAATGTCTGCGAAAGGGGCACGCGGAAGTACTTGAAAAACAGGTGGTTAAAAAAAAGAGTACTGGAGATTGTCGTATTAATTAATTATTTTATAGTATTAATTACCACCAGTACGCCCAGCCTAATGAAGAGCGCAGGTCTCGAAAGTTCTTTGGCAACAACTGCTTCCATTGACCCTCTTTTCCGGCCCTCTTCGTTTGGGCTTTTTTTTAACCCACCCTCACAACATTCAAGTATTCAGCATTCAAAATTGCTTTCAGACCTTAGAGGTCGATCTGTTTCTTCAAGAAAGTTTATTTTGACTACACGAAAAGTCGGGGGCATATAAAATAATGCCACACTACAGAATGAATTGTTCACTCACTATACTGAAGTTTCATCGAAACAGAATCATATAATCACTGTCCCATGCGCGTCATTTACGCCGTTTCTCCTGTCAGAGCTTTGTTTCAAGAAAGGCTTCTCCTGTGAAGCGCAAGTCGAACAGCACCTGGCAGTGTGTAGGTGTCACAATGGAGCGCGTAGTTGTTCTTCGCTGGAGGGCATAGGCGGACGATTTGGTAAGAACACACAACTTCGTACCGTGGCATAAGAGTGATATAAGATATATATCGTGATGATATAATCGTTTCGTAAGATATAGCAACACGACTTCGAATCGTGACCCACCCGAGTCTCAGATGTCCAAAGGCGATTGTGAATCACCTGTATTTAAAATGATGGGTCTCGAATGCGTTTTCTGTCGGCTCAAAGAATGGAGACATTGCGCGCTCCCCGCCTTATCAGTCTAACCAGTGCCATTCCGGTTACAGAGGAAACGAATGGCCTGGAGGGGCGAACACCGGCGAACCCCAGAATAAATTGCGAGATAATTGAAAAATAAAATATTTAAGAAATAATCCCACATGTATTAGCAGCATATAACAATCATTTTCTGCAAAAATATTTTCATATTTTGAGGTAAAACAATGGTGAGAACATTCATTTCCTTTCCTATCCTTTTACCGACCGACCGACCGCCCCCCTCACAGTTCTTCTGTGAAGAACGCTAGCAGCTAAACCGTTCAGCCTATTTTCGCCAAAACTGATGTTCCACAATCGATCTCGCTGGTATCGCGGTCACTTGACTTTGCAATCGATATTTTAATTTTGAGGGGTACATTACACGAAGCTACTGGGACATTCTCAAAATTTTCAAAAAAATGACTCCATCGTTTTTTATTAAATTTTGTTGTTGGATAGTGTGAAGGACGGTTAAGAGAATGGTGCAGGTATCATGTTCGTTGAAAACCCTGAGTTTTCGAATATAACAAAAGTTCAAATTTCTGTCGGAGTCTTCCTACAACTAAAATATTAAAGATAAAGAGATTATCCCTTAATGTATTCTGTTCCTTAAAGATAGACTTTGAAATAAGATCATGTACAATTCTTTGAAAATGTGAATACTTTCCGCGTTATTTTACGTGACGCACGGGCGAGAAAATACCTGCTGTTTTAGCACCACTAGTTTTCAGACCTTGCTCAACGTTCACAGAGTTGCACAGTTTGCACAACTGTTATCTACATCGACAGATACTAAAAAAAGATTGCAACGGGTTTATGGGCTGACCTCGCTCTAAGTAAGAGAACAGCAGTGTTTCCACATAGCGATTACACATGGCGACGGTTTCGAATTGTTTTGTAAGTGTTCGATAAGCGCTGAATCACGAAACTCTCAATCGGGGATAGGAAAGGTTCTAGACTTCGATTTAAATAGAATGACTTCTGGCAGATCATCAGCTGTGTCGCGTTTAACCAATCTGGAGCTTCAATAACGAACATTTAGGTCGTAACGAAGCTTACGAATGGATAACCGCGTCCAGCAGATGACCTGTCAGAAGTTATTGTATTTAAATCGAAGTGTAATAATAAAACTTTCTTAATGATGAAACAGTGACTGCTTACCTAAACGAAGATGGTTGAAGAAATACTATGGTGGGGTTCGTCGTAGCACCGCTCTTTGTACGCGACTGTTAAACCGTACCTGAAAGTTGCGTTACAAGGTATACGAGGGCAATTTTCTCGCGCGGCGTTTCAATACATCCGGTCGGTCGATCGCGCATCTCGCGATCGTGCCGGCCGCCGCCGCCGCCGCCGCCGCCGCCGCCGCCGCCGCCTCCGGTCTCGCACGACGCGCGTGTTTCTTCAGAGGCGGAGGCCGTGTTCGCTTCCCGCGCGCGTATCGCCGCGTCGGATCGAGAGGCGCGCGGGAGACACGGGAAGACGCGGCGCCCGCTGCATTCAGCTGTCCACCGCTGACGTACGCACTGCGCCGCCCGTAAGAAGCCCGCGTCGCACCTCCTGCGCTGCGCTGGGGAGCGCCGCTGATCCTCGCGTGCTCCCAGCTCGCAGATAACCAGTATGCGCCGCGAATGAGTAATAGTAATAGTAATAGTAATAATAATAATAATAATAATAATAATAATAATAATAATAATAATAATAAATATCTATACAGCGGCAGATTTACCATTTGGGACGCCCATGCTAAAATATAATTGCTCTATTTACTTAAGGATCCGGGAGACACCGCGTCCTAGGCACAGGTACCAACGTTTCGGCCGCCGTTCCCCGACCTTCCTCAGGCGTGTAACGCAACCTCGACGTGTAACGCAAACCTCAATGTTTGTGTTCGAATACGCTGATATATAAAAAGTACAATTTCAATCAGCCAATAAGACAGTTGTAATGTATTTTGGCTTGTCGGATTTTGTCATGTACTCGACAAGTTGAAAACGTAATACATGAGACTGAAAATGCCGGTCTTAGAATAAATATGTTTGTAACTTCAATAGCGTGTTTATCTAATTTATTTTATTTTCATTTCTTTATGGAAACAGAACAACTTGTGATAGTACCAAAATAAGCCTCACCAACCAAAGCACGCCTCCCAGTATTTGTAAATATTAATATCTAGATCTTGTTGGAAGTGTGTCTCTTTACTGACCAACCTCCGTCAAAAAAAACGTGTAGTGATAACATAATTCGCTATTTCACTAAAACTGAGATATTAACTGGAAGAGAAGGATGCTCACTGTGGCTGATGGGGCTTACCTCGTTACTGGCCCAAGCTCTTCATTTATTTTGCTCAGTTCTTTCTCAGATAGTTGAAAAATTTCTTTCGCTGCGTTCCCGTCCTCCGCATACGCGTTTCCACATTCACCTTTTCGGTCACTGTTCCGTTCCTGTCTTCCGTGCGAGCGAGTACATCGTCAGCGGTATGTAGGCGCGATGCAGCCGCAGCGCCTATCGCCACGTCCCATCGCCGCCGACACCTCCGCCTCTTCCGGCGCGGCACCTTGCTCCAGTCAGCTACCGTTCCCGGCCAGCGGCTCCCAACCAGCGGCGCCGCGACGCCTCGGCGAAATCGAACGCGCAGCGTCACAAGCTGCGGGCGGGGAGAAGTAGAAAACGGAGCAGTTTTTTTTCTTTTTAATTGATTAGTGATTCCGGACACTGTCTGCTAAGATAACTAGTCCCGTAAGTGTAGTGCGTGTTTTCCCCCTCGGGAGGTGGCGGTGATCTTCCCCCGCTGGATGATGAGATCCGGCGCCGACGTACAGTCGGATAGCGGAGTTTTTCCTCAACCAGGTATCTCCCATCAGCGGGGCTACGCCCCAGCTGGGACAAGTTTTTAAGTTCCTGACCGGTTTTCCGACCTATGTGGTAGTGTATGGCTTGTAACTGTGTAAGTTAGGTGTGATAGGACAAGGAAGAGGAAGTAAATAAGGCGCGCTGTTCGTGGCCCGTTTGTTAGGGAACTGTTCCGGCTTTCGTCTAGTGTTGATCGGTAATACCACGGAAAACTACCGATCAGAGCAGCCGGCCTCTGGAATTCCCCTCCAGACAGCGACTTCACTGGACCTACTTATTTAGCTAGCGTCGCAAATCCTGTCACTGTCGGGACTCGAGTGTAGGACCTCCCGGCCAGAGGGGGACAATGAAAGATATGGGATAGGGTACACAGGGCGGGGAAGGATGCGATGGGAGGAGGTTCGGAGATGTGGACAGGGTTGTTGGACAGGCGGTAGGGATGGGGAATGTGCGGGGGGGGAGACGAGGGGACGAGGGCCTGGAGACAGGGGAAGAGGTGGACGTGGGGACGGAGACAGAAGACAGAAAGGGGAGAAGGATAGAGAGTTGGGGACAAGGAGACAAAATTGGGGAGATGGAAACGGAGAGAGGGAAACAGGAAGATGGGGACAAAAACACGAATACGGGCCGGAGAGACGGAGATGGAGGTACGAGGAGGGGCGCACGAGGTCAGAGATACGAAAACGGAGACACGCAGAGGGAGTCTCGCTGACGGGGACACTGAGACGAAGACCCAGAGGCGTAGATACGGAGTCTGACACACTGACAGACAGAGACCCAGACACAGGACCGTAGACTCGTGATCGCAGACCCGAGCTCTGAGACTCTAGACCGAAACCGGGGGCTCGCACACGTGGGGTCGTAGACACGAATACGCAGACACGGTGGTGGATATGGAATATTGTGGATGTGGAGCACGGGTGTCTGTGTGGGCCTGGGCAGAGCATTGAAGGGGCGGGAGCGGACGAGGTGTGGGCGGGATGGGACGGCGAGGGCGGAGCGGAGCCAAAGCCTCGTTTCCAGCTGTGGCGGCGGCGGCGGCGGCTACTCGTCCGTCCGCACCTGGCCCGTGTCGCGACACGACGTCGCCGCCGCCCGCGCGGCCCCAGGCTAATAAATAAGATTAATTTGGACGTATTGGGTGAAGGCAACGGTGCGTAAATCAATTTCGGCCCGACTGCAGCGGTCGCCATAAATCTTTTGGACTCCGCCGTCGTCTTTCTCCTTTTATTGTCTCCTTTTTATCCCCGCCCTGCCTTTTCGCGCCGTTCGCTGCATTTTACGGGCGAGCGAACGGCCGTGGGCTGATGGCTGGCGGGTGAGCGAGCGAGCGCGTCGTGCGGTGGGAGACGACGGGGTGACAGACGTCGACACTGAGTCCGGTACCCATTGCATTTGATGCCTGCGCTTCGGACCTTGTTAGACGCGCCAATCCCACGCGACCTCTCCTTTCCCCCGTTCCTCTCATGGCTTTGAGTTGCCCTGTCGTCATTTTGCATCACCTCCCTCAGCCGAAACCCTTGACGCCCTCATTCGAATCGTAGATGTTCCTATTTTCTTCCTTTCGTAGTGATATTCTGTTTTCTATTATGCAGCATATCCTTGATGTCGATTCAGTATTTGTAGGAAACCACCTGAAATTGATGAATCGTTTAATACTGCATGCTGAATAAGGCTTCGTTTAATAAATATTGAAACCTATTTTTTTCGCAGAATTACTGATTTTGTACTCTAAAATTGAACACTTCTTAAAGAATTCACTAATTTACTAATTATTTCGTTATAAAATTTAATATTAGCCTAAAATATGTTGATCACACAGAGAGTAGATATTGTGTGTTAAATGATCAATAGAACCAATGATAATACACAATCGACGAAAGGTAGAATATTTCTGACCGATTTCATTCGATTCGAATCAATTCTATTCTAAACTACCAGGCTTTTTTCTAAAGTAAATTCCGTTTTGGGAAAAACTCATAAAAATTTGTTTTTTAAAACAAAATTTATTTTTACATAGAGGAGCATTTCTTAAACTATTTTTCTACATAGTTGTTACCATTGTTCAGATATTTGTCTTAGCGGGAAACCAACTTTTCTAAGCCCCCTTCATAGAAAGATGTCAGTGAAGTGCTGCAATTTGCGAAAAACGCGCAAAGCATTCGTATTGTAAACCATCCGTTTTCACGAATTTTTATTTCAACCAAACCCATTATTGACAACAAAGGGCGCTTACTCCGTGTTTCATCGTGAAAATTGGTTCGTCTATCATTGAATTGTCTACTTTCCCCCGTTCCATCATTACATTTTCACCATAAATCTCTACACGATGGCGGAGAATTTCAGCTTACTTAACTTCGTATGGTATCGGTTTATCAATTTTATGCTTTTAATTGAATTTTGTATATGTTCTGTATATATTAACTAATAACTTCGCGTTGAAAAACGATGTTCAGAAGTGGCTGTCTTCACGGGTGGCATCACTCTATGAAGTGGGCATAGAAGAGGTGGTTTCCCGCTTTAACAAATGGCTGGACAATAGGACAACTACGTATGATTTTTGGGATATTTTTCAGTTTTATTATTATTATTATAATTATTATTATTATTATTATTATTATTATTATTATTATTATTATTATATTTCGCAACGGTACTTATTTCAAAAACACGCCTCATGCTCTCCGGTATCCCCGCGGCCCTCACCCTTCCTTCTGGCGCCGCTCTGTCCGTCTCCTTCTTCACGCTCGGCTCCTGCGGGGGAGGGGAGGCAGGAGGCGGCGGCTGCGGCTGCGGCCGAGGTAAACAGGCGGATGGCGCCGGCAATCTCTCCTCTCGGCGAACGGCGAGGCGCGGCTCGTGATTGGCCCTGCCTCCGCTTACGTTCGCCGGCGGCTTATAAAACTCTGGAGACGACTGCCGTAATAAACGGACGTGAAATGCACTCGGGCTGTCTGCGCCGCGGCGAGATATTTCTCCGGGGACGGAGCGGCGGCTGTCCCTACGGCCTGCCATGGCCTGGCTCCTCCTCGGCTGCGTTGTAAAAAAGGAAGGAGCGATTATGCATTGAGAGGCAGATAGAACTTAATTGCACGCTGTATACGCAGTCGTCTTTAGCGCCCATTTCAATTTTTTAAAATTTAATTACGAACATTTGTTTACTTAGCTTAATAATGTAATTCAGCGTGGATAAAGTGATCGGTTTTTATTATAATGGCCGTATTTTACCCAGAATTTCATCTCGTATCGTAAGTCGAAACTGGCTGTATTTACATTTTACGCAACTTGGAGCGCAAAGTGTTGTCTGAATGCTTTCGTCATATTTTGAAATGAAATCGAATGTAATTTGCAATTCTTAATGGATTACAACCATTACACCTAAGAACCAAACATGAATCATAAGATTAATTTGATATGAAACAAACCAAAAACACATTTTACATGACCTAGAATTTGTGCATTGAGATATCACAATTAAATCATTGGCAGATGTCCTTGGGCAATAATGTATTTGTATAGAATAAGAATTTGACTTCTATTATTCATTACAAATGGACTCTATCATATTCATTGAAATCACGCATCTAGACAGGGGCTCTGCGGTGGCCGTAGTCATTACGGAGCTGGAGCTGGGGGTGGACTGAGGGGAGTCAGGTGGTGGGTATGGAGGTGGAGCCAGAGACAAAGGAGTCAAGGGGCGGGACAGGAACGGGTCACCTCCGGAACGGGGATGAGAAACAAAGACGGGAGCGAAGACGATGCTGTGAACGGTTCTGGGTCAGGACTTGACCGGAAGCAGGAACAGCGGCGCGATACCGGCGAGACACCGGTACAAGACGACAAAGAGAAGTGGGGGCCAGCGCCTGGATCTGGACAGAAATCACGGTGGAGTAGTAGGGCGAATATGGAAGAGGTGGGGATCCACATTAACACCTGGCCAATAAGCGGCTAGGGCGGAGTCCCATTGATGGAAGATACCTTGTTGTGGAGAAACCCCGTTAGCCGATGGTAGGTCGCCATCCATCGGAGGGAGGGGAAGAGCTCTGCCGCCTCCTTAGGAAAACACATGTACTACTTACTGGATGAATGACCTTGGCTGTTAACGCGCCCGGTATCACTAATCAATCAAAAACTAGGCCAATAATGACGGGAGGGCAAAGACATGGGCGGAGAGGCAGACGGGGAGGGCAGTCCCTCTGACCGGGAGGTCCTAGGTTCGAGTCCCGACAGTTGTAGGATTTTTGACACTAGCTTGTCAGCTAGGTCGAATTTAGTCACTGTTTGGAGAATTCTAGCGGCCGACTGCTCTGATCGGTTTTTTCCGTCGTATCTCCGATCAACACCAGGCGAATGCCGGAGCAGTACCCTACTAAACGGGCCACGGGCCTCTCGCGACCTTTCCTACCTCTTCCTTGTCCTATCCTCTCCCCTTACACACAAGTATACCAACACGCACTACACAAACACACATGCCACGAGACCGGTCGGGAGCTTAGAGCTGGTCCCGGCTGAGGCAAAGCCCCGCTGGTGGGAGATATCTGGTTGGGGAAAACCCTGCTAACTGACGGTAGGTCGACGCCGATCTCGTCATAAGGAAAGATAACCGCCGCCTCCCAAGCAAAAACATGCACCACACTTACTGCACTAATTACTCTGTTAGTTGACGTGCCCGGAACAATTCACTCACCGAGCCAATCAACCCGAAAGGGGGAGGGGAGAACGGGAATCTCCCCTAGGACCAGCGCAGAGGTGACGGTGGGCGGAGTAGGCAGGGCGGGTCTGCGCGGGGTGTGAGCCGGGGGCGCGCGGCGCTCGTGGAGACGGAGCCGCGGCCGCCCTGCGCCGCGCGGAGCGACGCTATCTAGCGGAGGCGCGACGTCTGAAAGGCGCAGCCCCACGCGGAGATAACGTGCGCCTCTTGGAGCAGGCAATGGGGAGCGGCCGGCGATTGACAGTTGCTCGCTGCGTCTCTGTTCTTCCATTTTCTCCCCGAGGGCTGTGTTCTTCAACATGCCCCTCGCGTCGCAAGCAAGCTGCCTGTAACAATCGTACTTAGCATGTCTTACAGCTCGTAAACAAATCCCGTATTAGCTTTCTATATATCACGTACAACTTACTTCTCGTAAGAGATGTTATCAAATAAGTATAAAACTAAAAATGTTGATTATGAATGTCAAAATAATTAAAACTGATGAGCTAAAATTTATGAGATGACTTACGAGAAATGATTAACCACACTTCTTTTATTACTGATATAATCTCATACCAAAAGCGACCATATGTGGCGTGTTCCTGAATAAGAGACAATTTCCACATATGTGTTTGAAATCGGAGTGGGCTGCTCCATTCAACCCATGTCTAATAGTTAAGATGATGCTTGTGTTGATGATAGCACGATCCTTCTAATTGATAATCGCATTCAATCTTTGAAACATTTTGGGACGGTAAAACAGGTGGCAACGTCTTTCCAGTGTCCCATTTCCCATTATTATTCCGGCATTGATCGCCATTATCTGATCATTCATTCGTTTTTCACAGCCTAACAAAAATCGAGGTAAAATAGTTAAATTCCTATAAATACGCTTTCGTATTGTGATACGGCTGTCGATCTGCAGTGATGAAAAGTATATTTCTCAAATTAACCTTTGTACTCTTAAACTATCCAAGAAACATTATCCTACCATTTTCTTCTCATAACAGAGGTTCTAAATCTTCCCCTTATAAATGGCAACAAAAATGCCAATAATTCCGAGAATTCATCTCCAAAACGATCTTCAATCGATAAACTATTAGTCCGTAATCAGCGTGTACTTACACAGTCGATGGACAGATGAAGCACTTGTCGCGTTGAGAAAACACCGTTCTTATCGAGTGTAAGGCTTATCGCGGGCTAGATCGCTTGTGCGAACGCATCCTCCTCGGCCCTCGAGTCTGTTTGCGCGGGCCGTGTCGCTACAGAATCTCTCCCTCTTGCGAGACATATCTTTGGTGCCACGCGCGCCTCGAGTGGCGATAGCGCCAGTCTCAAGGTTCGCTTTGGCTGTGGAGTGCCACGTCCCAAAATACCTGCGTTCTCATTTCCACGAGAAGCATTCCGGTAATCTTGGGAGTCCTGTCCACGAAAATGTCGGAAAGTGGACCAACGCACTTGAGAAGAGGGTAGGTACTCGCTCAATGGTGTTGTGAAATGGAATGTTTTCTTTGAAAGTGTGAGGAAGTTCGTTTCGGGTTGCTTGTTAACTTGATGGGTTAATATCGTTTATTTATTAGTCAACGTGTTTATTTTCTGAAAAAGAAATGAAGGGGTACTCTCATTGGCCTGTTGTGAACTCCTAGCGTGACTAAATCGTCTTCCAATATAAATTTAAAAAGATATCTTACTGGAGTTTAATATTAGGCATACATGTGAGTACCATTTTCCTAAACATATATTTGTTATCTTATCGTTTATCATTTGATATAAATAAAATGTATTTGTCTTAATATTAATAAAGTTAAAAGATACTTGTCTCACTGCGTACCCAACAGAAACTCATTATTTATGGTAATTGTGTGTGTACAATTTCCCTCGCCTATATCACATGTTTACAATCTGAAACTCATGGTACGTCTGTTGAAGGACGTTATCAAATGCTGTGTCTAGTGTATGGAATTCGTTCAATGCTATGTCTAATGTTTTGAAATATTCATAGAGGCATACAAATAACTTATTTATAGCACAAATAGCAATGATCTAAAATTGGTTGAACTTACGCATGGTACATACATATCGAACTTGCATATCGTACACTACCACACATGTCAGGAGACCATTTGGGTGCTTGCTGATTGGCCCGGCTGGGGCGTGCTCCACTGGTGGAGGTACTTGGAAAAGAAACCCTCGTCCTCTAACGTGCGAATCTATTGCGCCATCAAATCTAATACGCACCCCCAATATTTGAATCTTAAAATTATGAAAAAAGGTTGGAAAATAAATGTAATGCGCGTCAGTGACAGGATAATAGGTTCGGTATATTGCTTTAATTTAAGTTATACAACAAAGGATTTTCCGTATACATAATTAGCATTCTCACTGTTAACTGCCTTACGCTTTAATGAAGCATCATAAGATATTCTTCTCTGTCTACCCTCCATATCGTAACTAAAACCCCTCATTAACAGACCAGTGATAAATGAAACGAAGTTGAATTTGAAAACTATAGCAATCCATTGTAACGTATTAAACGAAAGAATTGAATGAAGTTACTGGCGTTCTATGGAATGGAGTTGCACTCCAATCTAATGCGCCATTGAATCTAATACGCACCACGATTTTGAGTACAGCGTTTGGTACGTAGCAAAGAAGGTGCGCATTAGATTCCCATAAATACGATATTTTTGTACCATGTCCTCGTACTATACGTGCGACGCTATTGACCATTGCAGTTGACGGCATTGCAGCGCCCGGAAAAAAAATTCATAGAAATGCATTCATAGAAATAATCATTCTGTCTTTCTAGATATTCTACGTTTCTCATCCTTGGAATGTAAGTGTTTTAAGCGCTACCATAGATTACTTTGGATTAATTGTCAGATTATTTTGCAATCTCGGTTCACAGCATTACCGCGATAGTGAGATAAAGATTCTCCCTAGACGCTAGAGGAAAACGAGAGATTGCAACCAAGATATTGTACGAGGTGCCTAGCTATGAGTGACATTTCCACCAGTTGTTTCGATATTGTGGCGATTCGAGAAACGTAATCATTATGGGTGTGTTTACGAAGTTATAAAAGTTACACTTTTATAATGTTCAAATAAATAAAATATCTTCAAAAATTAACATAAAAATTCTGTAGTGGTCAAATATATTCTAAGTATAAATATAAAACGGTGATTATTAAACATTTCCTTTCAAACTCACACTGATTCAGAAGATTTTTCTTCGTTATTAATTAGTACAAATGTTGACTGCAGGCAATTACAAATAGAAAAGAAATTACTCCTTCATTGTATTACAGTTAAGCTATTGTTTTTTCTGGAGATGGATATCGTTGATTAAAGTACAGTCATATCAGCACAAAGATTTCTCATTAAAAATAGCAAGAAATCTCTGACGCAGGAACGAAGGAAAACGCAAGACAGCTGCTTGAAAACGTGATAGATAGAGAACTTCATTTCTTGAGTGCAAAAAGTATCCTCGAAAAAAAACCTGAAAATGAGTTGATTTAAATGTTTCGCATCTTCAATTCCAACTTTTAGAAAACCCTTAAATAACACAGATCTCATGACGGAATATTATTGACAGGACTTCTCCACTTACGAGAAGTGGAGATGCAGGTGTGGACTTTCGTCGTGGTTTGAAAGTGGCAAAGAATCGTCTGAGAAGGACGCCTTATCTTAAGCGAACGGGCTCCGAGATAAGAGGCCGAAAAGTTGAAGTCGATGGGAGATATAAAGACACTGCGCATCAAGTGTGAATTTCCCTGATCGTCCTCACGAACAATGCGGTGGGTTTGAGAGAAAATTGCGTGTTCATCACCAGTTGGGAAACTGGATTTAGAAGGAAAACAATTTCTTCATTGAGTTTAATATGAAAATTTTCACATAAAAAGACATCTGTAGAAGAAATAATGATAATATAATACTCGTATATTTTAGATCTTCGTGTATTTCTGGATAATATGTGATATATGATTTACAGAAAAATATAAACAGCTCAAATACCAACTATTTGAAAAGAACAGTGTAATTGTTTTGAGTGTTATTCAAATCAATAATTGCAATCTTGTATCATTCCTGGTCATTAATAAGCCTACAACGGTGTAATTTCTTAAAAATGTTACTATTTACTATTATGTTACTACTATACAATATTATAATTTGGCAAAGATTTTTGTGGTACAATATTCTAATGTGAAGTTTTAGCGTTGTATTTAAGAGGCACCACTAACAGGAAAGTGTTCAATCCTGAAAACGTCGATGGTGAGTCCAACTCGCGTGTTACTCCAATAGCGAGTGTTGCATCTCGTAAATATTATTTGAAGCAACTGCCATTAAAATTATATAAAAATTTATTATATCGCAAAAAGTGCTTGAAATGTCGAAAAAAGGTAAAAAATGGCTTATTAGTCGAAAGTAAAGCAAAATGAAAAAAAAATCAAATACAAATGGATAATTTCCTTTTGGCATAACTTGTACTAAAAGGCATTGTTCTAAAGTGAGAATAAAAAATAGCATTTCATTAAAATCCACCCCATAGTGATAGTGGTTATCAACGTACAAAGCATAACACAGATTGAAATCCATCGTCGACTATGACAAGGAGTCGTCGTGGACAAGCTCTTGGCGCCTCCGTAGGGCAAGGAATTCTCTGAAGTCGTAAAAAGGGCATGAAGTGGAGTGCAGTGGGCAGCTATCCCTCCTGACGAGATCTTGTGAAACAAGTGCACCAGCGCATTGTAGGGAACTGTGGTTTCACGATTTCGTAACTCATTAACCATTTTCCGGATACTTCACGACCCTTATTGTTGAAAATTGTCAGGAAACATTTGTTATTTAAGAAAATTTGTGCGAGGTAGGTGCCGAAGCAACTGATTACCCGAACACAAAACAAAGCGCATGGAATCACCATTTATATTCCGGAGCGGTATCACCAGAGGTTCATGGCGACATGTTTCTCGATCGGATTGTCATAGGCGATGAAACTGAGGTTGCACATTTTGTTCTAGAAACCAAACAGCTGTTAATACACTGACGTCACACAATATCTTTCTTTCGGAGCCGAAAGGACATTCCACTAATCGTGTTCCTGTAGAGAAGATAGACTGTTTACCGCAAAAAGATATTGCGCAACACTGCAGAATTTTGGGAAGGGCCATTCCCAACAAGTTACACGGGATGTTTATTGCAGGTGTTATCTTCCTGCACGATAGCGCTCGGCCAGACACGGCTCGGCGCACTACAGATCTTCTGCCAACAGATCCGCTGGGAACTGTCCAACCATCCTACAGTCCGGATCTCGCCCTCCCAGAGATATCGATCTTTTCTTTCATCGTAAGAAATACCTGAACGATGAGCAGGGGCGTTGAGAAGGAGGGGAGCAAGGGCAACTTGCCCCAGGCCTCCACATAATTAGGGCCCCGAATTTTTTTTCTTTCAAAAAAAAATGAAAAATATATTTATCAGTAAACCAAATTTAACGGTATAAGTTATTTCCATGCATGGAGAAATGAATTTTGTTTATGAATTTAGAGAGGAGGGATTTTTCCTTACAATAAGGGACGCTGAACGATTAACTGTCCGAGGTCCTTGGAATCTCTAGACGCCCCTTCCGATGGACATTACAATGACGCAGAGTTGCAAGTGTTGTCCCAGGCGCCAGAAATCTTCGGCACAGTCATACAAGTATTCTTGTATCACTTGTAAGTTGATATCAGTATAAGAAATGTCTCGTTTCTGAAGGTGATTATGTGGAAAAATAGGAAAACATGTGTGGCTTCTGCAACACGTATATTGCGTTTTCTTTTTGCTGGTGACGTAGGGAAACCTACTTTCTGGATGCCCCTTATCTGAAATTGCATGAAGCATCAGTCCTCTTATCCGAAAACTCACCTCGCCCAACTTTCTGAATGACTAATGTTTTAACACTTTGAAATATTAATAATATTCTTGATGCGTCATTACAAGGTCACATTTTATGCAAAAAATGCTGTTCAGAACAAATTTCTGGCGTAGTAATTGATCGTCTAATTCTCAAAATAGTGTTGACAAACCGTTTACAAGAGGCAACACCATTACCTATGTACAAAATGAAGAGTGCCGAGTTGAAGGCAGATATATCGTAAATTTAGGCCTGCCGGGTACCAACACGTGAGTCACACGCACAGAGAAATTATTGGTATGTGGCAAGCAGCAGGCTATCTTCCGCCTTGGAAGAGGCAAGATAAGTGACGACACTTTTATCATCCCAACAACTGTCTGTTCATACAACTTCAGAGTTACACGCTGCCTACCTAGTTCCCTACATTCGAAAAATATCCTCTCGACAGACTCCTACCCATCACCCTGTACTTCAGATTGCTTGCGTGAGCCCCTCCCTGGTCACCTACAGGTTCCAACAGTCGTCCGTTGAAGTTGCTGGTCTGCAATTAGTTGGATATGAATACCCAACAGTTTTGGATCGCGTTTTCGTAAGACACCTAGAGGCAGAAAACCCGGAAAGCCGCCGTGAAGGTCTGAACCGGATTTCACGATCCAGCGGGGATCGAACACCGCCATTTTCCGGGATATAGCATATACGAGACTTCAGGGAATAGTGATCACAGACGTTGACGGTCACGGAATCAATGATTGATTTCTAGTGAATCCGGGCGCGTCAACCGTCATTAGACCCGCAAGTGTAGTGCATGTTTGCTCGGTAATTGGCTGTGATCTTGTCCCGCTGGATGGTGAGATTCGGCGCCGACCTAGCGGGCTTTTCACCAACCAGATATCTCCTACCAGTGAGGCATCGTCCAGCAGAGACAAGCACTAAGTTCCCGACCGGTCTCCCGGTATGTGTAGTGAATGTAAGTGTATCACGGAATCAATATTT
>BOPP01000062.1:5847223-5877262 GCA_017312745.1 Gryllus bimaculatus
TGAAACTGACTCTGACCGAAGAAAGTGGAATCACTAGGCGTTTCAGGGGGCCCGCAGGGCGTGCCTGCTCAAGGCCCTAGAGCCAGCCAGAGTAGCTTAAATGAAACCTAGGTGGATACGAGGATGTGGATACGAGGATGTGGAAGCACTACCAATGACCGTGTGGACCCAAAATAACCAATTAGATACAATATAAAAAATATGGTCGCCTATTTGATACGACCAATTTGATTCGCATTGCTTGCGCATTTTCAAATCGACGTCGAGTTAAATTGATTTGTACATTACTTTTGTACATTACCTCTAGTGAACGTTTTGTTGACAACGCGTGAGACATTTTCGAGCATTCTCTGAAGAAATCTGGAAGTCAAAAGATCAGCTGTAATTTCCGTAGTCTGATTAAACATTATTCTGCGTTTGAATTACGGACTGCGGTTGGCATAAAATACGACGGCTGCCCGGACAGGATGTTCACAGGTGTAGGTTGCTCACAATTGAATTTAGTAAGAATAAGAACTCCATAGTTGATATAAAACAGTACAACATGACTTGTCCGGAATTCAAGCATTCTCATAATATATTTTTTTAAGTTGGAAAAATTAGAGATGAACATGTGCGAGACTGCTCAAGTTTTCTCAAAGAAAAGTTCAGAGCTCCGTGATACATTGCGAAATTAAACTTCTAATCTAATTTTATCTGCAGTTACTGCTGTTGCGTGTACATTCGTAAAATTAAATAATTACCATTGAAGAAATAATTGCCTTGTTAAAACGACTGATAAGTTCAATGAATATTATTATATCACGAACAATTGTTAGTTCAAAATATATTATTATGGTGTGTTGTATAACCAAAAGTAATCTTAATTGAGTGTAATGCAAAACCTCATAACGCTTGTAAATATGAGCAGTTAGAAATACATTTACAAAACATGCAAAGTCATAGAAATAGGCATCAATTAATTCTTGAGCGTGATGTAACAAAAGCATGTAAGTAATAAGTGAGGAATAATTATCGCTGAATGATAAGTTAATAGAAATATATGATACACCTATTCGCCGTTCAGACTGAAGGGGTGAAAAAAGCAAACAATTTAGTTCAAAATTCAACATTATTTAATCTCGTAATAGCGCGTAGGAACAATATCTGAACTACTACTTAAAATAGTTGGTTTTTTCCATAGCCCGCATTATTTGCAATAGAACTAATATTCTCAGGCGTTTCCTTCACCCTTGGAAGGGGTGTCATACGACGCTGACGCCAGTGATAAGCTAATTAACAAGACAATGCATTAGTAGGCAAACTTTGTATGGTAATATGTATTGTTAATAATTCACGACTTACGACAATGGAAATGATGCGTATATTTCCTGTTCATACAATTGTCTTAGTTAAATGTCATGTAGTGTATTGCAAAAAGAAATTAATACACAGAACGTAAACCTAATTAAAGGAATTCATATATTTTATACCCTGCGAAAGACAGCAACGTATCAGAACACGAGCACTAGAGATAAAAACAAAATTTTCCCCTTCCGTACACTAATATCAAGATATAAATTTTTCAATAAATATGTTTACTCTCCCCTCGTTTACACCACAGAAGCATAATATAAACTGGGGATAATATAATCAGTCATCTAATTGTATATATTCTGAATTCGTACTTGAAAATGATACATTATGAACACAATTTTTCCACACAATCAATGAAAAACTGCGTAGAACGGGTCACGTTTCTCATTGACTGTGTTTTAATATGTCTTTTTTTAGATTGACTTGCAATTGTTATATGAATGTTCAGTTGGAGTATTCTCACACGCAGGAAACACGGTTATGACGGCACACCACCATCTAGTACAGAAGCTAATAAATGTGCACGTACGCGAGCTTCTTGGATAACTCTTGTGAGAGATAATTCAATCTATTCCCTTCCTTACAAGGAATCCGAAAATTTCTTGGCGCAGAGGTACACCACAACAAATATCCCATGAACGACCTGCTTTATTTTTCGCATTGACCTCAACGGGTTGTCAAGATGGTCAAATACTTGCTCCCAGAACATCGGTAAGCAATTGTCTTCAACCCCCCATGAGCAATCGTTTTGTGGGACGGTTCAATCTATCCCCTCCCTTGCAACAAGCCCTCCTAAATCTCTCCGCTCAGGGGTTCGCTGCAGCAAATTCCTCCCGTGCACCTAGGGCAACAGCGGGGGGGGGGAGCAGGAGCGTTCGCGCACGGTGGAAGGGGAGGGGGTGTGAACGAAGGGAGTTGGATCGGGCGGGCGGGCAGGGTGTGAGCGCGCCCGCCGGCAGGGGAGGGGCAGGATGTGCGCGGCACGGTGGCGGCGGGTGATGTACGCGCGTGGTGACAGGGGAAAGGGGGCGTGAACGGGGGGCGGGGAGTGCGGACGGGCGGGGCCGCGCACGGTGGGCGCGCCGCCGGCAAGGGAGGGGCAGGGGGTGTGCGGCGCACGGTTGAGACGGGAGGAGTGGCGGGCGGGAGGAGTGTAACTGCGCACTGGCGAAGGAAGAGGGGCGTGAACAGAGGGGCGGGACGGGCGGGAGAGCGGGGCGGAGAAAAACGCCCGCGCAGGGTGTCAGACAGCCCGCGCTTACTCCCGCGGCGATACATGCACTCGCGCTCCATCGACCGCGCCGTGCATGACATTATAACCGGGGCGGCCTCTCATATTTCAAGAGCACTCTTTTGCGCCGTGCGCATCCACGCCCTCACGCCCCGCTCCGCCGCTCGCCCGCCGGCGCCCCGCCGCGAGTGTCGCGACGCGGTGCGCGCGCGAGGCGGCGCGGTCGAGGAAGGGGTGGAAGCCGGTGGCGAAGCCGGAGGTGGAGAGGAGAATAGCGCTAGCGAGAAGGAATGTAGACGAAGAGGTGGGACAGATGGCGGAGGTGGAGTTGATGCAAGCGCTGTGCTGGAAGCCGAGATTGGGTGCGTGAGAGTTTGCAATTACGCGGAGACAAGAGACGGAAGAGGTGGTGGATATAAGGAGGGAGAAGCGGTGGGTGTGATGGGGTGGAGGGTGGGTAGGAAGATGGAAGAAGTATGAGTATCGACGGGCAGAGAATGATGCAGAGGGAGGACGAGACGGAACGAGCAAATCGTCGCAAGTGGCGAAGCTAGTTGGAGGACTAGGTGTTGCAGTTTGTGGGGGATTGAGTGAATGGAAGAAGGAAAGGCAAGAGGGTGTTGATGTATGCTGGAAGGGGTGGAGGCGCGAAAGGAGGTGAGGACGTAGGTGTAGTTTGAGGCGATATAACTCGATTTATTGAACAAGTCTTTCAGTGGCGTTCAGGTCATTCGATCCGTAACTGTACTGCATGTCCCCCCCGCGACATGCAGAGAACTTTCTCCACTAGATGGTAAAATCCGACACGACCTTACAGTCGCTAGCGGGGTATTTTCCAACCAGCCATCTCCACAGAGCAGGGCAGCGCCCAGCCGTTGACTACCGACAGCTCCCGACGGGTATCCGCTTTGTTAGTGTTAATACTGCTCGAGGACATTCGCCTGATGTTGATAGGATACACCGATCAGTGACAGCCGACCGCTAGAATTTTTCCTTCAGAACTCCACACTCGCCACTCTAGCTAATGTCGAAATTTCAGCCACTGTCGGAACTTCATCGCTAGGTTCTCCAATCAGAAAGCGACTGCAGTTTGATATCCATTGATGCCCTGACCCTCTCCCGATGCAAGTATTCCGAGTGAGGACAAAGGGAGCAGGTATCCGGCACATTAGAAGCGGGACGCAATACATCTCGAAGGGGTGACAGTGATGTGACGTGATTCGGAGATTGAATTCAATTGTTTGTCTATTTTACGTGGCGAGACTCAGGCCATCAGGCCCGCTCTTCCGTCTGACCACGCAAATTTCGCTACGATCCTTTCCCCTAATAGCGGAGGAAGGAGGTATTTCTTGGGCGATAAAACATGCGATTTAAATTTACCTCAGAGGCTTCATTTAGGCTTGAGTACTTTTTAAACGCAGTAAATGTACTAATACGGAACAACCGGCTTTACTTCCCCTCCGAAGGAAGGCGTGCGAAGGATTTTTTCGCCCTGGCCACAGTAGGATTGGAGACAGCGTCGGCGAAATCGTCGACACGGAGGAAGAACGGAGGTGGAGCACGGAGAGGAGAGATGGAACCAGAGCCACGGTCGGCGGAGGCGTGAGCTGGTCGAGGGGGTGGAAGGGGAGGGGAGCGGTCGCGACAAAGAGTGCTCGAGTGGAGCGCCACCCGCGCACCAGCGGAAGGCGGGGGGGGGTGGAGTGGAGTGGGGTGGTGTTCGGTCCGGCGGATTACCCAGGAGCAAAGGAAGCGCGTGCTGAGAGCGTCGATGGCGGAGGGTTCGAGATTGGGGAAATCCGTGCGAGGAGGCGAAGGGCTCCCGATTTTCCAATTCAACTAATTATTAGTCCAGTGAAGCCATTGCGCGACGGCGATTTGTGAAGTGCTGTATATGGTTTCCTAGATTCCCTGCATTCCACTTTGTGTGATTGCTTTAATTGCACGCCTTGCTGTTCCTTCTCGTAATCTGTATATACCTGTCCTAAACGATTATAAAACTCTTCAGGGCTTCATGAGAACTCATGTGCCGAATTTCACTTGCCCACTGAAAAAGTAAGAGATATTTGACTAAAAATAATAGCGCAATCAAGTTCCATTCGAAATATAAGAAAAGGAGTTCTTTATCCAATAAAATATATGCGTAAGAAAACGAAGACGTGTACAAATGGTTACCTTCCTTGATAAGTGTGGGAAGTTAATATGAAATGAAGTTTTTCGCGACACTAAAATGTCTTGTATGTTATCCAACTTTGAGGCAAATTCGTAAAACACCATATATAACACAATAAGTGGATATTAGAAATATTAAAGCGACTGTATATTTATGATTCAAGTAGCACGTAGTTTCCGCGGAAGTGTCTTCTGTTCCGTGGGGCTTCAATCTCCTTCCAGGGCATTAGCGGCGCCGGGGGCTGGCGAGAGAGGCGGTCAACCAAGTGTGGCGTCGTAAGAGCGAGCGCGGCAGGGGGTTGTTCAGATGGGGAGCGCGGTGAGAGGGAGGGTGCTGAGGAGGAAGCCGGCGCGCCGCCACGTCAGCACTCCCTCCCTCTCTCCCGCCCTCTCGACCCTCTCCCTCCCCAGAGCCCCTCCGACAGCAGCTGAGGCCGTACTTCTCGAGTTCCCCTGCTGGGGTTCCACGCACCCGCACGTTCTTATTATGTCCTCGAGGAACAATCACTGCGCACTGTGAATCATCCGCTGAGCCACCTCGAAATTCGATTAGACAGACTGCTATAGGCAGTGAACTTCCCAGGCTTCGCAGAATTGCATTCCAAAGAGTTCATCATAGTAGCAATGTCTTCCGAAATGAATTCATCCTGTTTTTCATATCACATACAGGCAAGTGGTTGTTTTTCTGGTATTTGTGACATCGTCTCTAGCAATATGATCGTAGGCCAGGAAGAGGACGAGGAAAGAGGGTGGTGGTTTGTTGCGTAAATTTCTCTCATGCTGTCGTTTGTCGATCCGGTCATGCAATATACCCATTAGAACTTCCATTTCTCTCCGACAAATCGTCCACTACAATTGCGTTTCATCAAAATATGAGAATAACTGGATTGCAAAAGGTTGTTGAGTAACAGTTTTTTTAGCGAATTCTTGTTTTTGTCCCGTTCCTCACCATGAAACATGCGGGACAGTGTGTATCATCAAGACAAATAGTTTTCATATATTATCGCAAAAACGTTTTTCACCTCTAATGGAAGAAACTGATCCACCAAGAAGTGCAATAAATGTGCATATTTTCGCCACAAAAGTGTTTGTTTTCTAGACTCGCTAACTCAGATATGTGTTAATAGCCGCTTTGGACATCACGTATTTTGATTTTTCTTGTATTTCTTTGAAAAGAAGACTGCTTAATGGTATGATATTAAGCAGGCTTGTGAAAAATATTCAGAAAACTAATTCAATTACTATTATATTCTCCCCTCAGCTGCATGACGTAGGGGTTAAATATATATTGTTGTATAACAGTATCAGAGGGACTTACTTAACATAATCTAGTAAAATTTAGTAAACAAACAGGTATTACTAAAAGTTTAAAAATAGCTAATTGTTTTTTACTATTGAGTTAGAAAACTCATTCTTTATTTATTGCCCTATTAAAACACATGAAATATTTGGTCACTTCTATCATTTGTCTTTATTTTCTCTTTATTTCTGTCTGTTACCATTTTCTTCCTAATGCTAGACATCATTATCTTGACTCTTTCCTTCCCCCCGTATTCCTTCATATCGTTTTAACTATCAGCTTCATAGAAAACTATCAGTTTCTATCCCTGGTCTTTCTACATTATTTTAATTTCACATAGCAAAGTTTTTTTTAACATCTGACCTCCTTTGCTACCCTATGAAAGTCTTTCAAAGTCAGGGTAGATGTATTTACTTTTTTTATATTTTCATGAAAGCAAAAAATGAAGTATGTGAAAGGTGTACAGTCTATACACATTTTCTTGAGCTCCGGTATAGCCACACTGTCTTTTACGTAGTTGAATTTTGAAAAATAGTAGCAACGAGTGTTCTTAGCAAAATTTGATTCAAAAGAATGTTTTCTCCCGTGTTTTATTTAGCAATTTTCGTCGGCAAAAGAGTAACTAATTTGGCTTGATGATATTGCTGACTAACTAAAACCCGGCTGGCCTGGTGGTCCAGGGGTTTGGGATCCTGCCTTCAATAACACGTTACACCACGTCTGTGGCTGTTTATCCTGCGTAACGCATGGATAAATTAAGTTCCATTACGGCATGGTGTTTATGCTCAGTATGCTCACCTCTGAACCCAATTCCTTTCCCTCGCCCTAACTAGAGTTCAGTTTTAACCTGGTGACAAATACGTGGAGATAATGTATCTATCTGGTGTGTGCAGCGCAACTTGGTCTAACTATGAGACATGGCTGCTAGCGCTCTCTTGTGCGAACGACGACTATCGCCTGAGCAGGCAAGTTTTCACACACGAGGTGTTAATGTCTAGCATTAAGACCATATGTTGTTACCCCTGGTCTTAATTAAAACATTCCACGGAAACACTTTATATTACACACTGTCAGAAATTCCCGCAATACTTTATTGTAAATTACATTGAAGAAATTATTATGAACGCACATTAAATGTAATGTACACAAGTACATTAGGATGTACGAGTCAAAGCTTTATGTACAAATGTATTAAGCTCTTCTTAATGTACAAGATTGCACTAAGTCGTCCGGATGGCCGAGATCGTTAAGGCAGTAGTGTCATAGCGATTTCGGACTGAAGAGTCGCGGGTTCGTGTCCCGCCTCGGACAGGGTTGTATTTGTGTTCGTCCTCTCACCCCTCATCATCACCATATCATGTCATCTTCACAGTTACCATAACGTTCAATCTTATGGTGGTCGCTAATGACCTAGATGCTAATGCGACCGTAAAATTACAACAACAACAAAAATGGTTGCACTAAGTTTCACGTACAATACATTAAATTTAATGACATTTCTGACAGTGTAGTATTAGAACCATCAGAGCTTGTTTCCGCTTCCGTAAACTCATCACTGATTAAACAGCCATCTCTATTGAGGATTAATTTTCACCGGAGCCAAAGTGACCGCAAGACGGATTTCACAGCGATCACATAAACAAGTAAAGAATGAAAGAAAGAAAGAAAGAACAAGAAACGAATCCAGGCACGCGGAAGCGACGTCGTTGGAGGCAACGGGACCTTCGGCGCGGGGGTGCGCGCGCGATTTGCAAGCGAAGGGCGGCGGCGGCGGCGCCCTTTGAAATCGGCGGCTCCGCGCGCAGGCGCGTGGCCCCTTTGCCCCATTGTACGAAGGCGGCCTATTGTCACCCGCGTCGCGCGCAACGCGAAGAATGGAGATCACCGGCTCAGGAAAAACTGATTGATTGATCTCCCCGAAGCTTTAATTGACACTGTCGGACGAACAATGAAAAACGCGCGTATTGTAATGCGGGGCGGTGGCCTTTTTTATGTGTGTTCGCCGGAGAAAAAAGATGGCTTAAGAAGTAGGATCAGACGATCAACACAAAGGAAATATCAATACTACTTTCATGTCGTGATATAATGTGGAATACGATTTTATTTCGAAGTAATTGTATTCGTTATTGTTGTATTAGGTTCGATCGGACGCCTTCTTTTGGATCCGTCTTGAACATAATAACAGGTTTGAACCCGACCCCTTTTTTAACTATCGCGGAAATGAGTGAAAGTTGGACTGCAACGAGATGGTTTCTCTATTGTTTTCTTTTTTAGTGACCTTTATGAAACGATATTTACAATTGTATTAATCAGATTACAAATGCAAATAAGACTAGACCGACTTAGGTGGATCAATGGTGTCACAGCATTGTCTCTGACTGGGAGGTCCCAAGGTTCGAATCCCGATCGTGGCAGGGTTGTTGACACTTGATAGATTGCTAGATCAAAGTCAGCCGCTGACTGAAGTAGAATTATTGCGGCCGCCACGGACCGCCCACCATATTTTCTTTGCTCGTCCTAGTCCTATCCTCTCCTCTTTCTTACACACGCTACACTACATATTCACTACAGTAGCACACAAACACATATAGGGAGACCAGTCGGGAGCTCAGAGCTTGTCGCGGTGGGAGAGGTGCCGTTTCTATGGGAGATACCTAGTAGGGGAAACACTGCCAGTCGACGTTTCGATCGGCGCCTAATTTTACCATCCATCGGAGGAAGATCACCCCATCACTGGTAAGAAAAGCATGCACTACATTTACGGAACGAATCACTGTAGCAGTTGACGCGACCAGAAACCCAAACTAAGACGACAATACATATGTCATAAGCTAATTAGCACAAAACTCTACACATCCTTTTTTAGCACAGAGACAGAGAGAATTGTTACGTTTAGGAAGATTTTCAACTGTCAGATTTAGAGCAATTATTTTCCTTCCTTACAGCTATATTTGGGCGCATGTTCTGTGGATGATGAAGGCAGCCTGAATATAGTATGTCCAGTCCTACTCGCCTTTGATCCAATGAGCAACTGACATGCCTCCACGGTCATTTCTCTAGTTTGGCCGCAGAAGAAAGATTTAATGAAACATTGGCAAGCAGCTTTCCGTTCTGTCAAGAGATCCTCCTTGTGGATGCGTGAAAGTTTTGCCCTTCGGGGTTTACGCATATCTTTTTGTTTTTATTATTTTGGCGTCCCTTTATAATTTTTTTCCGGATTTGTTTATTTTAAAGTCTGACATCAAATAACTTCGAATGTTTGCTCTGTGTTTAGCTTCGCCGTTGCTGTTCAGTTTCTTGATTTTTCTTTTACCTATTTCCCACAAATATTTTACAAAATTCATGACCAGACTGTTTGCAAGCCAGGATAAATTCCGCCAAAACACAGATTTGGGTAGGTATTTTGTTTTATATAAAAAAGTAGGTTTTTTCATCGATACGTAGAAGTGTTTTCGAGATTTGACTCCCTATAAACACAGCTTCATAATGGTCCAGAAACATTATCGGGAGAACCGAGAGTTTGTTCAGTTTAGGGGTATTTACAATATTCACGGATGTTGGCGGCGTTCGTTAACGCAACACCTTATGGCTCGAGCATACCAAAGATTGGAAGGTCGCGGGATCGACCTCCGGCAGGCGCTGGAAATGTGCCTGTCATGTGAAACATCGATGTTTTAAAGTTGGTTTATTAAACTAACATTACATCCGTGCGCAACAAAATGTACTTTGCCTGTGGCCGTGACTATTAATTTATAATGAAAATTTAAGTGATAACAAAGTTAAAACAAAGTCTCTCCATGTGCGAAATACAGGGCGAACGAAATACAGGATAATTTGGGCCAGGGATAGTAGTCTGCTCGATGTAGAAAGTAGTATAAACTGCGTTCGTTTAGTTCGAACACAGGCAGTGGTGCAATCAGTTATTATTTCATGTTTTAATTTTTTACAAAATTGCCATTATGGGATTTTGTCATCCACGAACGAATTGTCGAAAACGTAACATCGAGCACAAAACATCGATGATAATAAATCATCGGCTTCAATACGTTGATGCTTAAAACAATGATATTTTTATAGAACCATCGATGTTTCATCTCCCCCCCCTCAATAACATCACGGAGGTCGGAATTTATTTTATGAAGTCGGGTACATTAAGTTAGTTCATCCCCATTTAAGCAGCAGACGGGGCGGGGCCTTTCTTATTAACTAACTAAAAATGTATTTTAATCTAATTGCACAGTTAAAAATACCTGTACTTTGGCATGCCTAACTTACAGACAACTAAAAATTCTTTACTTAATACTGGGAATGTTTTCCTTTTTTATCGGTTAAATGTTTCTACATTCGCGCATTATTCACACCTGTTTAATACTTGTAGTATAGTTCGCCATTAGTTTATAATTTTGCTCTTATGGGTGCAAAAAAGTAACATTATAAATGAATTGCATACGCTAACTTTTTTGTATAACATTATAAAATTATTACTAGGGTAAAATGGTTACTGAACTAGGAAGTAGAATGGTATGTTACGTATACAATGTTGGCCAAGGCCAATTGTAATAGGGGCGGCCGTGGTTGGTCGGGGTGTTTATTGTTCGTTGTGAAATGGATTTACCAGAGGCAATATTTATGAATTTGCTAGAGCAGAATTGTCGCTAATTGCTAGAAAATCAGCTGACACTTATGACAAAGATTATGATAAATTTATAATTTGGATGGAAGAGGAAAATACGAATGGCGTTAAATTAGTGTCGCAGAACAATACATTGAGGAGTCAGTAGCAAATAAGTTTAAAATCGGCAGGACAATTGTATCTGGGGGAGAGACTCCGAACACAGGCGAACCTTCAAAACCTCACACTTCAAATGAAACAACAGTTTCTGGAAGTTCTGGATTTTTTATTACGAATGTTTCGAACTGCACGTTTCATTTTCATTATTAATAAGTGTTTTTGAGTAATGATTATTAAAATTTATGTTTCGTAGTGGTTTTTTTTGTCGATTTTTAATTCTTGTTTTCTGTGTTACGAGTAAATAAAAACGCCCTACTCCCGGCAATTGTTTGATGACGTATGTTATTTTAATGAATTAATTTCAGAATCCAGCAGTTTCTGTACGATTTTCCATGCCATAAGAGTTTGTGTATAATGTTGGTATACAAAAAAAAAGAAGAAAAAAATAAAAAAGGAAAAAAGAAAAAAAGAAAAAAAGGAGAAAAAAGAAAAAACATAACCAGTCTCATCCCTAGTGCCATGTGCTGTGGCAGCATTGGCGGGCACGAGCGGTGGCGGCTGCGGTGGTGAGGTCGGCGCCTGGCAGTGCGCACAGAGGGCGCCCTTGTGCCGGCGCCGCTGCATTTGAACTTAATTTCACGGCTAATTGGCGCGGGCGGCGGCGGCGGTGGCGGGCGGGAGATGGCATCGTCGCTGCCGCCTGGCGCGGCGCGGGTCGGCGTCGCTCTGCGCGCCACTCGCCTTTTTGCGAGGCGCCTCTGGAAGCAATTGATTGCGTTGCGTCACGGCCCCGCGGGGCCGACCTTCGACATGGTGCGCGGGCCTTTCCGAGAGGCAGCGGTGGCTCCCTGGAGAGCACGGCGTCCGCACAGTGTTGGTGCGGCTTTGGTGCTTACAGTCGGCGAGTGTAAGCGTGGTTGATGTCGTCGTGACGGATGTTTTTGTAAGTGTTGAAATCGAGATCAGTAGGGGACATCAGCTGATGTCACTGCAGTGCCTCTGACAGGGAGATCCTAGGTACGAGTCCCAACGGTGGCAGGATTTTCGACACAAGCTATAAGTTTCGACACAAGATTCAAATGTTTCTAAGTAAAGACGAAAACATTGTAATTTTTCGGATAAAAAAGTAGAACAATGGAAAATTTGTGAACGACGCTAATGAACTCCAAAGTCTACAACAACACTTCGACTCTTAGAAGTGCACATAAATTTCTGATGAACAGCTAGCTATGAAATTTGAAAATGACCAAAAAACAAAACAAAAAAACAATTCTTATGGCAATCTATACTTCTGAGACAAAGGAATTATTTAATGATGTAATAATGTATATATGTCCATGTAGAAATGTCGATGTTCCCCTTACATGACCATAACTATCTACCATTTGGATAGCTTTAATTTGAAAACCTAATTTTACATAAATGATGTATGAGCTTTTAATTGATTAGTAATACAAGAGTATCATCACAATTACATCAATATATCTTTTTTGTATAAAAAAATTAAGTCGTAAATATCTACCGGTTTGATTTCTTATCAACAAATTTATTTTTAATGTCTAATTGTGGCATTGAGCAATAAGTACATCGCGTCAATAGATGAGACAATGTGTAGCCTTTTTAAACTTTGTGACATTTATATTTATATTAAATCACAAGTAAAAATTATATATTGGGAAATTAGCTTTCATACTCGTATACTGTTATTTATCGTATTGAAGACTTCAGAAATCAATTTATATTATTCTTCCTTTGAATAACTTTAGAACAGAACAACTTCTTTCGTCGATTTATCTTCTTGGAAGTCATTGGCCATGAAATGACAAGAACTCCTTGCTTCAGTTTCATGTCTTGTCGTACAACTAGCAGACTGATAGTAATGTGTTGGCAAAATAATCTCTGTACGTGTCGTTTCAACGCCATGGAAATTAATTGGTCGATGATCCAATAAAATGTGATTGGAAGTGGTTTCGAAACAAAATATTTGTACTCGTTTATTTTGTACAACAGAGCAAAAATCACTCGAAATAAATTCCAAACAGGTATCTTACCTGCTTACGGTCATATCTGGTTTCACATTCTTAATCACCTAAACAGCTTTCTCGACACAGCAGGAAACGAACGACCAGCTGAAGAAAACTCCTTATGTACTCGTTCTAAATTCGCTTCGTGAGGAATTAATTTCTACTTTGCGCGTACAGTGAGAGATATATTTTGTCTTTGATAGTGAGACAAGTTCAACACGGGTTTATTTTTCCACGGGGAAGTCCGTAAAATAAAAATAAGGCATGATATATGTGGAATGTCGGTAACTTAAGTACTTTTTACAAGCTCCCGGATCTCACAGAGGAAAAATATGCGGATAACCTCCGGGTCTAATTTCATTTTTAATGCTGCTTCATGGCGTTATGACGTTGCACGTGGAGAACACGCTTATAAATACGAGTCTGAGAACGTTTTAGGGTTTGAGCAGCCCAATTTAGCACCTCGTAGTAGAATAAATTGATTCGCGGGTCGTAATTAATTAGGTTTTAAACTTAATATCGGAGGCCATGCAAAGGGTTCGTGTTACGATAGCTCGCCTGAGCAGCCGCCGGAGCCGCGGGGCCGGTTCGCCGGGGGCAGGAGCACACACCACAGTAATTCCTACTCTCACCGATTTGTAATAAGCTAATGAAAGATGCAATACAGCGGAAGTAGTACATTATTAACTTACATTTTCATACCCAGCAGTTGAGATTTAATGATGGAAATCATATTTTACTAAAATTGATGGATGTATATAATTTTAAAATTAGTGAATCTTGTTTGTTTAAAATATCGTATATGGCTCTAAGATTGATGGGAAAACGTCTGAAGTGAATGCATTATTTATGTATGTGAGAGCGAAACACAAAATATTTAGTGTTAAATAGTTTCACGTTTCCTCATGTTTGTTTTGTTTTGTTTATAAGCGATCGATATTATAAGTATAAGTAGGAAATAAAAAATTAACTTACTACCAAAGTTATGTACAATCATGGTTAATTTTCTCCATTCAAATTCAGACATTTGTCGTTTAAGTGGACGAGCTTTTCTAATCGCCCTTCAAAGAATGCCGCCAGTGAGGTGAAGTTGGCTTGAATGTTACTTCGGTACTTCTCATTGGGATGGAAGTTTTGGCCTCCTAACCAATAGAGGTGTCTCTCACACGGCACTAGGTCGAGACTCAACGGTGGATGATCAAGCATATCCCTTCTGCCTCAGAAGTTGTTTGGTTACAGCTGTACTTTGAGAGAAGACGTCATGAATGAGGACATTTCCACAAGTCGCATCCCTTTTATTTTATATTATGGTTTGAAAAGTATATTCAGTTCAATTGTGGCGATTTGTTTCTGCTCTATTCGCTTCTTTAACACCGAGCAGTTCACTCTTGGTGCGAGCGTCAATTGTACCAGCCATCTTCATGTCCCTTTTGATATCCCAAATTGGCAATCGGCAATATGGCGTTGGTAGTAGCAGTGGTTATAGTTAAAGATACGCGCAGTCGCCCAATACACAGCCGCAAATCCACCTCGTTTTGGCTATCGGTTTAATGGGGCGATCGGAGGTTGAAAAAAAAACGGCCTTCGTAATTCATTCCTTGAATATTCTGCGAATACAATTCTATCGATCCATCGTTCTCTAGAACGAAACTCACCCATCCACCTGGCGCACTTTACGCGAGATATCAGGCATTGGTCGCACCTCATGAGCGCTGCCGCTTGGTTCTGGGTGCGAGCGCGCTGAGGAGGTAGTGCGGGAGCGAGGAATGCGTCCGGGGCATTCGGCTTCTCGGCGCCTTAGCGCGATGAATGGGCACGACCCCGACCTCGCGCAGCTGCCTCCTTCACTCGGCCGGCACGCGGAGGTCGTGCCTCGGCCTCTCAAGCGCGACTCGGAGCCCCCCGACGCGTCCGACACCCCATGCCGTCGCGCGACGAAGGTTCTCCACGTTCCCGATGCTCTTGACCCACACCACCCTTAAGACATTGATGCTTCCGCACCCTCGCCGCCTCTGAAGCCTTCTCCGTGGCCGACATCCCCCAACGCCCCTGACAGTCGACACGCACAACGCCCCGATGCCTTCGAGACACTCCCCCCCCGGCAAACCCCACCGTCCCCGCCCAACCCAGCCCTCAACCACCTCCCCGCAATCTACCTCCCGCACCCGTTCCCGCAACCCCAGCGTCCCCGACACCCCAGCGTTCCAACGACCTCCCACCGTCCCCGGAAAACACCCATCGTTCCGGCGCACACTCCACCGCTCCCGACACACGCCCCGAACCACGTCCCCAGCACCCCACCGTCCCCGACACCCACCGTCCCCGACACCCACCGTCCCCGACACCCCACCGTTCCCCGACACCCCCACCGCTCCCGACACCCTACCGTCCGACACCCACCGTCCCCACAACATATCCACCCCACCGTCCCCCGCACCCCCCACCGTTCCGACACCCCACCGTTCCCCCGAACCCAACCCCACCGTCCCGGGACACCCCCACATACGCCCCGCCCCCCCCCCTCCCCGACAGCCCCACCGGTCCCGACACCCACCGTCCCCATCCACCCCACACGTCCGACACCCCACCGTCCCCCGACACCCCCAACCGTCCCCGACAACCCACCGTCCCCGACACCCCACCGTCCCCGACCCCACCGTGCCCGACACCCCACCGTCCCCGACACCCCCACCGTCCCCGACACCCCACCGTTCCCTGACACCCCCACCTTCCGACACCCGGACCGGTCCCGACAACCACCACGTCCCCGACACCCCCACCGTCCCGACAAAACCCCACTCGTCCCGACACCCCACCGTATCCCCGACACCCACCGGCCCGACACCCACCCGTTCCCCGACACCCACCCGTTCCCGACACCCCACCCGTCCCCGACAACCCACGGTCCCGCACCCAACCGTCCCCGACACCCCACCCCCGTCCCCGACACCCCACCGGTACCCCCGACACCCACGTCCCCGACACCAAAACGTATACTGCCACCCCACCTCTCCCCCGCCAACACAAACCACCTCAATCCCCAGAATTTCTCTCAGCATGCGTTGCTTCCACGTAATCCCCGTCGCCTTCGAATGTCTCCACCGCCAACATTGCCCCAACGCCCACGACACCCGGACGCACGCATACGCCTCAGCCGCTCCCACCACCACCGAATCTTTCACCATCACCGATGCACCCAACAAAACCGATGCTCTCATCGCCCTCGCTACGCTGGATGACCCGGGCGACCTAGACATCCCTGACAGCTCCGATGACCCCAACTGTCCTGGCGATCCCAACGACCACGCGACCCCAGCGTCCCCGAGATCAAGCCCAACGACACGAATCAACGACACTCGCGTCACCCTCTCTCCCAATACACCTCGCCCCATGGAACTCCAAAATCTGTGTTTCTCCATTAATTGGTCTGGTAGTCTGAAGTTAATTTTTATATTTATTTATTTCTCCCATTATAACACTACTGTAATATAAGGGTTGGAGCAGACGTCATTGCAACTATTTTTATCTCTGAAAGAAATATCGTATAACATTATTTTATTTGTCGTGTTAAATATTCAGTTCTTGTGTGTGTGCACAACAACAGATGGTTCTTTGAGTGTCTCTACTAGCACAGAGACCTAAATGACATCAGTTGTCTGACTACCGCAGTGCAAGATGAATGCAACCCTTTCGAGCAATGCTCCTACAACACGACTGCTAATGTCCGTGGAAGAAATGCCTTAGAATTTGACAGGAAATTGGTGGAAGCTGATGGGAATAATGCCCATCCATTTCGGACAGTCGTGAGATAGCCAGGGGTGTTTGAGGGAGAACGCATAGCAATCTGTGATCAGCTACACACGGGATGATCTGGGAGTGTGCGACGTGCGAGAAGAATGACATTGTTTCCAACATTGCTGTATGTAGTTTTCTTTTACTCGTAGTATGTAGTAATCCTCGTGGCTAACTCTTGGCCAGCGTGCTCGCATTCCACTATGCGGCCGTTGGTTCTGTTGCCGGTCAGGCAAGATTATAGAGTGCGTTTTCCTTGCAGTGCCCCAGTGTATGTTGCTGTGAGAAGATGAGAAAATTCACTTCTCGGGTTGAGAAGACCGGAATGCGGCGTGGGCATGTCTACGTGCTAACCACACGTACACCCTTAACCCATGACCGCGAGGCAGGGACGTCGCCGGTAGACCTGAGCCCGTTCACGGGCTGTCGCGCCACGTACATACATTCATCTATGTAGTAAGGGTGCAATCCATCGCAATCGGTCTGCGTCGCAAGCTCGAGGCCTCACGGTCGGAGCTGGAGTCGAGTCGGAGCGAGAGTGAGCGACGCAGGCAGCGACGACGCAACCCGGGGCGGCTCGGCGTCGTAACACGCAGTCGCCGCTGAGCTTTATGGGGCGTAGCGTGTATCAATCCAAGGCTTAGATTCCTACTTGCACAGCCGTAAACGCTATCGTTTTGCAACAGCCATCTCTCAACCATCTCAGTGGGGGGGGGGGGAGAAAAGGCGGAGAGACATTTTACAGCTACGTAATATCACATTCCAGTTTTTACAGTCTCTTCCACTCTTCTGGTTTAGATGTTGATGCGTTTTCCTTGTTTTCCAGACGCATTATTTATTACTCCGTACTATGTTATTATTTGATGAATAATAAAACATTATTGAGTAATATCTTATCAATAATCTGCATCAATCGCAACTTAACTCGTAGACCTGAATAAGATTGTGAACATCATTGATACTCTAAATCATTTTGTCTAACGAAAATGTTTTAAAGTTATTTTGGAATACGAAAATAGCGCACATCTTATTATATTGATAGTCTCACTGATTTGTTTTTTTCTTTATCTTTGTAAATTAAAGACAAACGTTTTTATTTTCTTCTAAAACTTTTTTACACGAATATATGTAGTTTCAATAATACATTCTCATTACATACAGTCGAATAGGTCGAGGATATACGGATTTGTATTTTAACGATATCTTCCTTAGTTTTTCCGTGTAATTGAATATATTAGAACAAGCATTTTCCTTTCGACAAAGCCTTTTTAATTCTATGCTAATCCGGTCTATGTAAAATCATACCGATTGTTCCTCATTAATTGCAATTTCCAGAATAATGTTTTATTAAAATGTGAGTGTTACTTTCCCCTATTAGTAATGTCTTGCTAATTTTTTCATCCCATTAATTCTACGTCTGTTCGTGCCAACACGGATTCTCCGAAAGTGATTGTTTCAAAACATAATGGACAGAATCTGTTATTGGATATTTCGCTTCTTGTTCGATGTCCCGTTGCTGCGTCCATCACGAAGACGATTCTGACGAAGTGTTAATACTCAGTTACCTGCGCAAAAAAGGAATAAAGATCAGTATTGTTGAGCTGTGATAGGAGTTGTAGTATTTTCATTTCTTGTCTGAAAAGCTCACACGTAGATGACGCATTAAGGGCAGCATCTTCTAACAACATTCCATCAGTTCGAGTTGCGTATGTCCAGAAACACAATAGTGGTTTTAGGTTGAGGTGCTTCACACTAGGCAAAATATCTATAGCGATGCGAAGATAGCGAGATTTTTAAGTCCGAAGATTGATCGTTTGTAAATGTAAAGGTCAGTAAGTGTATATAAAGTGTATGTCTAGCAATGTATCCCTTTACCAAAAATAAGTGATTATAACTATATATAATGCGTTTGCGTTATCAAATTAGGTTTGAAGGTAAGATGGATAGCAGGATATCGTTTAATATATTCTCTGCACGTGATCTTGGCAAAGATAAAACCATTTACTTTAATATTCTCACTCTTATATTATACAGAAGCATTGTTTGTGACTGTTTACAGTGAATGATTTAATTTGGATAGAATTAATGCCTTATTTAACTTGGTGAGACTCAGGCCATCAGGCCCGCTCTTCCCTCTGATCACACAAATTTCGCAACGCTATCACCAACTAGCGGATTTATCATTATAATAATAATAATAATAATAATTATTATTATTATTATTATTATTATTATTATTGTTATTACTATTATTATTATTATTATTATTATTATTCGTTGCTTTGTGGAGTAGTGGTATTGTAGTAGTCACATAGTTCTCTAGGAATCAACCAGTTGCGCCCGAGTTGACGAAAAAGTTGGTCAGCTGTGCACTTACTTGTTTTATTGAAGAGGTAAATCATTCAATCACAAAAGATTAATCAAGTAGCTGCCACACACATATCGCGAGGAAGAAATAATTTATCGGTTTGTGAGGCGGTGATTATCGGCGTAGATAAGAACGAAAAACGTGACGTTAAAGAATGACACTAATTTTCGAGTATCCGATTCTATATCATTGTAATTTAATGTGTACCACGTATTAAATTAGAAACATAACCATGCATCTATGTGTCTGCGAAGCGCTCATCACTATGTTCGCCTACAGGTACTTTATCAAGATTATTAATAATTGAGGGATAATTACATTAATGAAATTCGTTAATACCGAGTTTTCACTCGTAATTATGCCAGGGACTGTCAGGAGCAGAATGCGAGCAACCAGATTAAAAGGAATATAAGTACTGGTTGTTGATCCCAGTATTTCTCTTGTATATAAAAGTAAACACTTTCTGTCATAAGCTTGATTGAACGAATTTCGCGGCTTATTGAACAAATCTCGCTGCTTCATTATAAAATGTCATTAAGTGATGTCTTTTAATTCTATAGAGATGAGGGGAAAGTCTCCAGACTGGACAGTAACAATGTTGGTATCGTTGATTTCTGTACCTCATGAAAAGTGTTCTTGATGTTGTTCTTCGAGCTATCACGAGTATCGCAGAACCACTGCTCAAGAGAATACTTGTAACTGCGCTTTGTCTGAAGTGCTCATCAAAATGGATGGCAAGAGTCTTAAAAGAATGCAATCAGCAACAAGCCCTCTTCACAGTTTCGTTGATAGCACATAGTGATTTGTCAGCTTTCGTTCATTCTCACTTTGATAAAATGATAACTAAAAAATTAAAGATTCAGTTACTAGAATTTTGTTGAATTCAAAGAGATTTTCAAAATCTTGAAAATACTATAATCAATAAATACTTATCGAATGTCATTTATAGTTTTCTCTCCCGTTCGAATCTGCCCAGAATAGTCTTTTAAAAATGTTTCTTTCTAAAAGAATAGGTCTCTGGTCATTTAAAGCGTTCTATATGTGTGTTCGTTTGTGTGAGTGTATATGTGTGTTCTTTCAACAAGAATGTTACAGAAACTTTCTGTTTATCATTCTGAATGACTCTAAAAGTACCAGATATTTTTTAAATACTGTATTTTATATAGTTTTGAAGATGATAAGATTGTGTGAGTGATTGTGTGAGAATGGTGTAAGACATCCATAATACCGAACATTCAAATATTCAGGAAACTGAAGTCAGTGGGCAAAAAAGGTAGAATGCAAATTTGTTTAGAACAGTTGAAAAGATTCGGGGTACGTGAAAAATCGCCAAAACAATAAAAGTATATAATTTTATACAAACATTTTCTCACTGGAATTAAAACTACACTTACATTGCATTGATGGCTTGGTCGAACACAAAAGATTAGAGAATTGTTTGACACTTTCGAATAGAATTAAAAGTTGATTTCTGTTATATGAAATGTGCTTATTTATTTATAATTTGTTTTCTTTATATTGTATTTTGGGTTATAATTTGAATACAATATGATGGAGCAAGATTACAATGTTATGGAGCAATGGAATGAGTGGTACGGGATCTCATTTTAAGCACCACAAATTCCACATATACCAGTTTACGAACCACAGTACTTTCTCCTACAGATAAAAAAGCATATGGATTACCCTCGGAGTAAGGTAGCGGATTTGCTAACACAAAACGCCTCATATTTTTAATTCCCTGATCAAACCTGCGTTCAATCCACAGGGAATCCAGGTTTTGATGAAATGGATTAAACTGAACAAAACCCCTATCCAGTTCGCAATATACACACATACTTTACAGATAGCTATAGATATATAGCTATAAAGAGATATAGTTGTGGATAGATTTTATTTAATTAGCCTTCTCAGTCAGCTATTTGTTACATTAAATACATATTTAAATATATTGTTTACATCTATAGGTATACTATGTGAACTATTAAGAGAATTAATTTACTATATGTATATATGACAATTTTTCTTTTAAATTCCGTTATTTTATCCCAAATTTTAATTTATAACTGTAATTGATTAAATAATTAAAATCTTTTAACAAATTATCTGTTTTTTCAGTACACCATTACTGAAAATAGTTTAGTAAATTTTGTGCTGATGTTACAAGACGCAATCACTTCAACACGACATATATTATTTAATTACTTATCTACAACGTGCGCTCGATTAGTCACAAACGTACATATAATGGCGAACCGATGGTATGCGTGCCACATGTGGAAGTCTTATTTATAGGCAGTGTCAGTCTTTTTCATTTTTCTTTGAAACATTTTGTTGGCGGAGTCTACAATAATCTAGTTTGGTTTAACATTAATGTTGTCTTCTCGTGAATATCTAACGCTTGATATATCCAGATGCAATCTACAAGGAACTCCTGGCGTAATGGCTAGTGCTCACGTGGTTCATCGCTGAGGTCGGGTTATGGCACACGTTTTTCAGGTTTAATTCTCTTGGAATTTGTGGTTTACCAAGCGCTTTCTACACGTGTTAATTATTTTATTCTGTTTCTCGTGTTTTTCAAACCACCATTTCTTCAAAAACTTTCGATTCATCATTATCACCATTATCCACTCATTAGATCACCACTCATGCGTCTCAATGACTTTCGAAGTTAACAGGACACGAACCCAAATAAATTAAATAAATAAAAACATAAATCAATATAACAATCAAGATATCTGCCTTGCGTAGCCTCCAGAATGAATGGAGATTGACCAAGTGCCGCTCTCCTCTCCCTTCCCCTCACTCCCCCGTGGCGCGCAAAGCCTGCTGGAATCACTCGACAGCCGTCTGAAGAGCGATAAGTGTCGCCTTTAGCATCGCACATGATTTCTTTTCGCCGACCAAAGTACGCGCAGGAAATGACGTCCACGAGTGGCTGCCTGCGCCTTTTCTTGCACCGTTTTCTCGTCGGAGCGGTAGCGGCGGCGGCGGAGGCAGAGGTGGCAGCGGAGGCGATAGCCAAGGCGGAAGGGGAGTGAAGGCGAAGGCGAAGGCGGAGGCGGAGGTGGAAGTAATCGTGGAGGCGGTGACGGAGGCGAAGGTGATGGCGAAGGTGGAGACGAAGGTGGAGACGAAGGTGGAGCAGACGAGCGGTGCGTGGGCGCCGTGGGGGAGCCGGCGGAGGGACAGGCAGAGGAACGGCCGGGCTGGGAGGTGGCACGAGAGGTGGAGCGGGGCGGAGGGGAACGCGGGGCGAACTACCCGAGATAAAAACGTTGCAGACGCCAGGGACGAGGAATCTGTTTGCGAGGGGTGCGTGCGAAGAAGGAGACGCTGATCCAAATTTTCGTATTGCTTCTTGAGCGGTAACGAATGTGTTTTGCAACTTTTCTGCGCGCGAAGGGGGTATTGTTTAAAATAACCGTTACGGTGGAGAGTAAAGCGCGGTTATCTCGAGTGTTTGGTTGGAGAATGTGACAAGGTTTTGAGGATCTACACGAACTACTCAGTAACTTTGAATAATGATACGTACTGGTTACCTGCATTGTATCTTAACAAGGTTCATGCGTTTATTTTTTTCTAATCGATGAAACAAATTGATTACGGAGTGTGAGCGAGTATTCATTCGCTTAAGCCGAAATTTTCCACAGAAAGCAGTTGGACAATGAGAGTAAGAATATGTTGACATTTTATATTATTTACTGTACATTTCTGGATCAAATTACAGGAGTTATAAAGTGGGTCAAGGCTGTGCGGACAAGATGCAAATATGTTTACTTTGCATAATGTAAACGCGTCATTATTTACAACTTATTGCATGTATTCAAAGCTTTTGAACTGAAATATATTATGCAAAATATTATGCCGCCTCAGCCTCATAGTTCAAGTGAGTAAAACTCATTGGTTTTAGAAATGACAATGATTGTAGTAGTTTTAGTTTGCCTATGTTACAATTTAATTGGTTAATCACTAGGAAAAATATATATGTGCTGATTATCGTGAATTGCATTAGTGCGATTATTCGGGAACTGATTAATGAATGACAAATAAAGCATAATAATGGGATAGGAGATCTCGAATTCACTTAACATTTATGCAACGCATTCGTTATTTTGCAAACGCGAGTATGGATGATTGCCTGCATCAAATATAAACGAACAAATAACAGAATCAAGGAAAATCTCAGGGCAAATGCAAATCAAAATGTCGATGAGAAATTAGCAACTTGATATTAAATAGTTTTTAGATGGTTGAAAACACAATGCACAATTCTCTGCTGACTCAGTTTTTTGCGTAGGTCAAAGTGATAAAAACTTACATTTTGAGAAACACAAATGGTTGTAGCCATAATACTTTTGTACATTGCAAATAAAAATTGGTTATACTTGGGAAAATAAACGAACACACAGACTTAGAGAATTCAAATGAATTTTTCAACTCAAATTACTTTCAAATTTTTAATCATTAACACAATTTGAAGAGACGGGGAATGCATGTGTATTATTATAATACAGAAATATATTGAGGTATTTTGATGTGAAAATGGATGGGCGGACTGGGACGGTCTTTTGGTAAATTCTGAACAATAAGGGCAATATAATATTGGCTAGTACAAATTTTTGCTACCGTGCGCTACTAACCGCGCCTTATTTCGTATCGCTGGTTGGGGAAATAAGCCATACTCGGCCAGGCATAGTGTCGAGTTGCGGGAAAATAGCGCCAATGTTGCACCTTGGAGAAACTATTCGGAGCGCAATCAGCACTGCGCCTTGCGTAACCGATAGTACCACGCGAACTTACTAAACAAAAGGGCTCCCCAGCTAATAGAAGCAAGCACGACTTGCAAATCAGTAAAGAAATACTCTCCGTAATAATTGCAAAGAAAGACTCACCGGATATTAAAATACGCTCAGCATGCTGAAGTTCTCAGGCGGATGATTGAGATCTGTCGCCGACCTGCATGATAGCTCTGCAGGGTTTCCCCATTGTAGGTATCTCTCATCAGCAGGGCACCGCACCAGCGGACAAGCTTATCTCTCAACATGTTAGTAGTGTCAGTGCACGCAAGTAGTGTGTATAAGTGTGTTCACCAAGTGTGACGTCATGGATACTCACAGCGACAACAGACACAAGGCTTTCGTATAACAAGATATTTATTAACAAGAAAACAAAACATTGTACACCCTTATATGCTAACTTACACCTAGCTCTGATAACTACTATCCCCTGATCGCGGGAGCGATCCAAACCGATTTGAAGATGTTTTGATTGTGGCATTTCGCCACTGCCTACATTTTGAAGCGGCGCACCAAAGCCTAGCTTCCGTGACCGGATCTCACGCTGGGACACAAAGTTCGTTCTGGCGCACCAACGGCGGGTTGGCCTCGATCGCATTGAGCGATCTTATCCGATGTGAGAATCGGCGTGAATCGTACGCACTCAACCACTCCTTCACCTCGGAGCGACGCACACAGCAATCGGCTGCCCCGTGGACCAGCAGTCACCCAAGACATTTAAAGTCGGCAGGCTATCGTCAACTAATGACTCCGCCTCGCGAGCCTGGCTCGCATATGCACCGTCTTGCCGCCAAAGTTTTGTGTGCACACGCACGAGGTTCTCCCCACTGTTCCAGAAACCCTGCCTACTGGCTCGTACACTCTGTTATATAAGGCGAGGCCCACGTGACCTACTACGGTCACGCCACCCCCTTGCTTGTTTTGATAACAGTGAAAACTTCTATAAGCCGGAAGACACCAAAATCCTGGTCTCCCGTTTCCGCGTTCTTCCCTTTACGAGAAAACCTTCTCTCTGTGCGAGGCTAATCCTCTTGACGAAGCGTCACACAACATAGATTGCCCATTGAGGCACGCTGGCTAATACGTTACACAAGATCAGTAAGTGTAAAAGTAAGCGAGGATAGGATCAAAGAAGAGGAAGGAAAGACCGCAAGGTCAATTGCTATCATTTGTGTAGAGTACGGCTCACGGTCTCGCTTGGTGCTGGTCGGATTAAACAGTGGAAACTACCGATCAGAGCAACCGATCGGAGCGCATTAGAATTCTACTTCGCAGACAGGCGGCGTAAAGGTCTAGCTACCAAACAAGTGTGGTGAACTTCCTGCACCGTCGGGACTCGAGACCAAGTATTTCCGGTCAGAGGTATGCCCTAAGTCACATCATGCGTTTATCAGTTGTACATTTTGTTTACGAATGTCTAATGGCCCATACACCCCACAGCATGGCACATTCGTTTAAGCGAACCTGGCGAGTGCGTTGCCGATTGTAGCCTACTCGAACATATTTAAAAAATATCAATTCAATTTTCTACTTCATTTCTCTAAACGAAATAAAAATATCGACACATTGCAGTATACTAGGGGATATCTTTGTTCATTATTTTAAGAACATTTCAAAAGTAATGTAACAGCATTTTGTCCAGTTGCTTTTTTAAGTAATTATGTGATAATAGCTGGAGTAATGCGGGATTAGGCGCACGGGGGATATTTTTGCAGAGAGAGGTTGACGAGAATGGAAAGTGGAAATGTGTATTGTTTCGCCAAGATATAATTAAACGGATGGCATACCTGCATACATATAATACGAAAACATACTCATAATAGATGCTATGAAGTAGTATTTGTGGAGTCAAAATACTGAATTATTTATGCAATATCAAGCGTTACACGCGTGACTGATCGTGTATATTTCCCCCTCCCCCCCCCCCATGCAGTCAGGCACCCGCAATACCACTTCCAGTTCTCAATTTTGGCGTATGCTCTATTCTCTGGCCAATGAATACATTTTAGTGATCAGTGCGCATGGAATATCACAAACAAATTTATCTACTATTTGTCACTGCAATGTTCTGCGTTTTTATTCATTCTGGATAACATAAAAATGTTACATTAACAGAGAAGAAAATAAATTAAAATTAACGATTATAGAAGCTGTGAATTTTGTGATCATACATTTCCTTAGCAAATTCTCGAGGGTCTATATAAAAATTTTATTTTTATATTTTTCGTTCGGGCTATCTCATATTTCTTCAGGATACAGTCATTTGAAATACAAATTAAACGTACGACAGAAAGTATTGATAAACTGTGTTGTTAATTTGTTTTTCCACATGTTTGGGTAATATTCCGACTTTGCGGGCCAGTAACAGTGCCCCAATGCGTGTGCTAGTTGTTAATTCCCATTCTTGGCGGTAAGAGCGACAGTGGTTGAATATCACGTATTCCCTCACTAGCAAGATCACCTGCCTGGAGATTTTCGTTACAAATCTGAAGAAACTGGGACGATTTAAAAAAAATCTACAACTGTTAATGTGTTCATTATCATAATTATTTTATACAACAATACAAACTGAGGATAATATATCTATCCAAATTTTCATGAAGCAATATTTAATTTTAGGAAATGTATCTAACTTTTAGAGCTAGAGTTTGGTACTTTTTTCAGAAAATTAATTTTTTACAATTTAGTCACTGTGTACTATTGCCATCGCAGACATTGCATTTCTCTGGATATAGTTTTAGCCAAAATATTTTTTTCGTCTTATAGCTCGAATTCATCACTTCGGAATCCGCTGATGGAACATCTATTCTTTTTTCATGGTTTATTTCAAATAAAACTTATTAAAAATCATTTCCAAGGTTGATTATTAACTCATGATGCCTAGAGATGATCAATGCATTTTTTTAACAAATATTAAATTTTGCTTCTGCTCGCAAGATGATGAACGTAGTGCAATGGAATTTCTAATCGAATTGAATTGGCTCAGAACAAAAATTGTTGATATGATATTGACAGCGAAAATGTATAAATCTAAGTCTTGGTTACATTTGAGATGCATATTCGTGACATACATGCACGCAATTATTATTATAATAAGCCGAAGAAATGTTCATTCTTCTCAGTTCCAGAGTTCTTAGAAAAATATTGGGAATATCTATATTGATATGTAAAAGAACTAGATTTAAAACACACTTGAAAATTACCCATCAGTAAAAATTATGACAGCAGATCATGCACAGCGAATAAAGAAAAAAAGGTCTTACCCTAATCGTAACGGTCGACTCGCGGACATCGCGCCATTAGATTGAAGCGGCGTATGAAGTGCGGGAAGCACAGCTTCTGTTCCATAGTATACGATGACCAATGGTGACTGTTTCTATTGTTCGAAAGACAATTGGCAAATTTGCGTGGCAAATGTTCAAGAGTTCATTTTTAATCACCGAAGCGGAGCCTCGACACTAACTTCAACACCCTAGCGAAAGCGTGAAAAATATCAAGTTAAAAGTGTTTGCACAAAAGTACTTTGGCATAAAAATGCATTTAAAAGTGTAAGTTTCGGAGCTCTATGCGTACGCTATTGACCCAGAGCGGGTATCTGCGCTTACTAGGGCTTTACCAAGTATTCGGGCAGAGTCGACCAGAAGGAGTGGGTTTCCCGAAAGGCGGTGGACTGTCCACTTCATAAAATACGAATTGGCAATGAAGTTGTCCGAGATGGTGTTTTATGTTAAATCTCGTGACCGATGGGGCAGAGGGACCGTTGTCCGTTTCACGCGCCAAAGCGGCCGCCTTTCAACTTTCGCTTCTTGCAAACCCAACGAGCGTCAAATGACGGACGTTAAAGTACTCCTCGTAGCGCAGGCGGGTTCTCAATGTGACAACTGCAAATTGCGTGGCAATGTTCAAAGATGTTTCGTTGTTGTTAATCATGAGGGTCACAGCCGTGTCACTACGACAGGCCTAGAGACGCGTGAAAATATTAAGTTATTAGATCCGCGGTGTTGTTCGTACACACAAGCGCATTGCAGCAACGTCCGTCCGTTGGCGTCCGTCGCGTAACAGCCAACGGACGGTAGCGCCAGGAATACTTACGTTGTTAATGACGGACGTGCAAGCTTCTATAGGCATCCAAGCCAAGCAGAACACGGAGTCCTGGTGACGTTATTATTATGTACGTTGCACGAGCTTCATATTTATTTCTATCTTAAATGAATTAGATTGGGTATTTGAAAGATCAAGTAATTCGAAGTGCACATGCCCAAACATTTTGTCTGTGGTGATTAAGGCTGACCTCACACTTAGTATTTGCCTTTAAATTGTTCAGGTATTTCCGATATACATCTCTCGAACGATGTCTTAAATAATTTGTTAAATGACACCGTCGTTGCATAATTCATGCTTAGGGTGTAAATTGTTCCCTCACAAACCCCTCGCTGTATGATGCACCAACATCTCCTACCTCTTTTCTTTTACCAATTTTCATCCATTTTACATCATGCTGGCTCCACTTTGCTAGCACAAGGATAAATGGACAGGACAAATGACGTCCGTTACGCGACCAATCCTTGAAGTTAGAAAGGTTTTTGAAAGTGAGAATATGAATAGTAATTGGTTCAGTCATGCAACGTTTTTGACACCACATCATGCCCAACTACTTTTGAGGTCTGTCCGGTGATCCGTTATTACTTCACAACATTTGGCAAACTTCGTTTGGACTGTGGAACTTCATTTTAATTTTCCCATCCAAATGTATAATGTTCGAAAATTAGGATGTATGTTACTAGAATTTTCTAAAAAACGTGTATTAAAAACTTGTTTCAAATATTTTACTTATGTGGATTTGAATAAAAGTTGATGTATTGAGGGAAAACTTGCAAGCTTGATGTCAATGACCATCTCAATGCTTTGATATTCTGTTGATTTGGGGCTGTCGTTAATTCTCGACGTAATTTTTACCAGTATCACTAGCTTTAGGCGCTTCTATTTTCAACTTTTCATTTTTCTATGAGTAGATATCAGTAGACTGTTGCGGGATTCACTACGAGAACTATCCCTGATCTCTAACTACACTCAATGAATATTCCAAATGCATTATCACTATCGCTCAGCTCATCTGGCTGACAAAAAAAATTACATTCGCTTAAACGATGCTGCTTTGCTCTTTTTTTTGACCTGTCGAAATATCGTTCATGACTGAATACCACTACGGTATTATTTATTAAGTGACAGTTAATTTTTATATCGTCAAATTTTCTAATGAATTGTCTTCAGAAATCGTTCAACTGAAGTTATTCACAAATGCAGAGGCTTGATATCTACTGTTAAATTTAAGAAAAAAATATTTTAATGATAAAACATTGTTATATCGTGAAATATGATATTCTAAAGCCAAGAGCATTGTTCTAACGAAATGATGATTGTGAGATACTCTACGTCAAGTCATAATGTTTAAAAAACTTTTTCGGTGGCTGATATTGATTTACATGACTCTTCGTAAGGAGTTCCAAACATGAAGCCCGACATGCTTGTCATGAAAAACAGCAGCAAATCACTCGTGACACGCGTACCATTACGTTCCTTCGAACGACCCAGCAAAGAAGACCACTCAAGACATCTTCTCAAGGCTTCTGCAGTCATCCTCAACGGGCGCTGGCAAAGTGAAAGAAACAATAATCACTAGTTATGCACGCAGGATTCTTCGCCCGCGACACAAAAGCAGCACATTCACTTCAAACAGAGCGCAAAGCATACGGCGCCTCTCTTTTATTGCGCCAATCTGCTGGCGCGCTATGCGTCATAAATCACGACGAGCTGCGCGCGCTCGCCGGCCGGCCGGCCGCTACAGCTCTGCCGCCCCCCGCCGCCCCTACAACTCCGCCTTCGCCTCCGCCTTCGCCTCTGCCTTCGCTATGCATCTCCGACTTCGCCATCCACAGCCGCCTCCGCCTCCATTTTCGCTTCCACCTACGCCAGCACCACTGCCACCTTCTCTCCGTCTGTTCGTTCCTTCTTCCCTCACCTCCACCTTCGCCTCCGCCACCGCTCCACCAATTACTTTCACCTCCGCCTCCGCCTGCACCTCCGCCTTCCCTTCGCCTCACTTACACCCTCGCCTCGCCATCACCTTCGCCTCCGCCTCCCACGATTACGTCACCTCGCCTCCGCCTTCCGCCTCCGCCCCTTCGCCTCCGCCTTCGCCTCCACCTTCGCCATCACTTTCGCCTCCGCGCACGCTTCCACGATTACTTCCACCTCCGCCTCCGCG
>BOPP01000062.1:5894451-5906849 GCA_017312745.1 Gryllus bimaculatus
GGTGGGTGGGGCAGATGGGAGCGGAGCAGGCAGTGTTCGGCTGGAGGGTTCTCCGCCCCGCGCGCTGGTGCGTTCTCTCCCCGCCGCCAGTCTCCTTATCGCCGCCTCGCGTCTTTTCCAGCCCGTGCTCCGCGGCCCGGAGGGGACGCGGTCGAGCGTGAGGTATACTCGCCTCCTCTCAAAAGGCGCCACCCCGCACAATGAACTCCGCCACGAAACAGTCCAACAAAAATGGAGACTCTGAGCCAGTCTGAGACTCCTGAGAAGCTTACGCTTTTACAACGTTCAGTAATTACTACGCTAATACGTTTGCCGTGATGCGATTATAAATATTTCACACTTTAAATGTCACGAGGACGTATAAACGCATGTAAACATTGAGGGATGGGTAGTGTTGTTTGTACACATTTAGCGTGGTCAAGCGCGTTATGTAACGAGTTGAGAATTCTGAGAAGCGTGTGTGAGCGTTTGCATAATATTTTTAATTAACATTTAATATATTATAAGAGTGTTGAAGTTTCACTTACTTTAAGAACTTCTTTTCAGGCTGCAGTCAGTTTACTTTGGACGATATGGACTATTATTCAATTATTTATTGTTAAAATAATACGTGTCATAGCATTGTTTTCATTAACGATATTTCTGTTATGCAATCCTTTCTTATTCTATTGTCAATGAAGAATAATACATTTTAATGCCTATTTAAATACCTATTTTAAAATTTAAGTGCGTATTTTTCTGCCTAATTTTACTATTTTAGAGTCAAAAATACGTAACTTAGTAATTACCAACATTCATCACGAACTTTCGAAGATTAGTGACTGCAAAAACGCGCGTTTTGTCGATGGTTGGACGCCGCGTCCTGCGAGGGAAAACGACGCGTCACTGCGTTAAAATGACGCTCGCGTGAACCGGGCCTTAGAATGTCATTTACGACGCTGAAATCCCATTGGCTTAATTATTAAGGTGCGTTCTCTTACAGGTGTTTCGTAATTTGGCTCGTGTGCCTTCTTCCTGTTTCTACATTCAGGTTTCGGCCGTTGATTACTTTATTAGTGTTGGGCACTACAAGTGACATTCACCCTCAAGCACGCTCTTCTGGGTTTATTAAGGATAAGAATCTGAAGGGGAGAAAAACGATGACTCGTGGAATACATGGTACCTTGTGATGCTAGTAGTGATTGCCGGAGTAGGACACAGAATTAGTTTATTACGAAAAAAAAACATTTTATTTTTTTCGTTAGGAATGTATGTAACAACTGTCCATATGATGAGGCTACGAACAAAGCCATAGAAGAAAAACTGAGAAAACTTCAGCTTCCACTAATATTTTAAGATATACATTCAGTTTTTTTAGTATATTTCTCCACAGTCATTCCATTTTTATTATTCGGAACTGAAAGTAATGTACTAGTTCCGAAAATGATTCTACGTTTCTTGGTCAAACATGTATGCAACTTTTTATTTTGTGAGAAAAGTGTTACACTTCGCTCCATTTGGCATTGGAAATGGAAAATATTCTCGTTTAGTTTCCTGATTCATTAGCGTTCACACTTATTTTAAAATGTTATACAAATGTCATCGATGAGATTATGTTGTCAGCATTAGACCTTGTTTTGAAATTCGATTCTACGAACACTTTATCTCTGTTGCTTCTAACGACGATCAATCCAATATTACTGGGAATGCCTCATGTACACAATGACACACACGTCATACAAAAGCAATACTTTTCACAGACTTAAATCAATAGAAACATTTCATGGAAACAAAATACTATTTCTTGCGAAACTGAACTAGTTGGAATGTACGGCATAACGAAACTTTTCCTCATCTTAGTGTTTTGACTCAACCGTTACTCAGATATTTTTTAAAAAAAGCACAATATCAGAACGCAAAATCTTTAAAGATCTACTATTGAATTAAGTTATACCGACAACATCGAAGTCACAATAAATATGGTTGAAAATTATTTGAAAAGTTGTAAAAGAACTGGTTAATGATACGTGACTAGATGCCTTTTCGTTTTCACGTCTACGCAAACCAATTTTATTTTTACAGCCTACAAATTACCGCGAACAAGTGATAGCAAACTCTTTAATGTCTCATCGAAGAGAAAAACAGACTATTTCTTCAAACTCGGTTGCGCGAAATGTTGCGTAAACGTTTCCGTCAAACTACCTTTTAATTTAATTATATTAAATATGAACTTGCCGAAATTCCCCTGAATGAAATCTCTGACTGCGGTACTCTCACAGAGCCGCAACGGAATAAACGACCTGTGCCAGTGAACGCGTTGAAATCTCTACCGTTCAGTCCTCTCTATTTCGCGAACAAGAAGTCTCATCTCTAACACCGTCAATACCGAAACAAAACTGACGCGGCGAAACGCCGGCGGCTCTCTGGCGGCGGCGGCAGCGCACATCCAGAACGAGTATGGACATGGCTACAAATGAAAAGCTAACATAGGCCGGGGGCAGGAGGCACGGCGCGCCCGGGTGGACGAGCAAGCAGCTACGCGGCCGCGTCGGCGAGCGAGGAATATGGACGAGGGGGCGGGGTGAAGTGGAGCGGAGTGAGGCGAATGGGACGAGGCGGGGGAGGCGAGCGGAGCGGAGCGGGGCGGGTGCCGGGCGAGCGGGCGGGGAACAGACGGCCGGCGTATGGAGTTGGCGCGCGGAAGAATAGATGCCGTACTGACATGGTGAACGGAGACGAGTTCAAAGCTATTGGGCACGCCAGACAAATGAATCGCTGGATGCTCAGGCGCTCGTACGGATAGTTAGAAGAGTCAGGTGAACAGAATGCTTAAACAGGTAGGCGAGCGAAAGGTAAGCTGGGTACAGCAAAAACAATTAAAAAAAAGGATAACGTGTTGGAAGAACAAGCGAGTTATAACGTTGCTGGAGTTATCAGGAAGGGAGGAAAAATTGTTTGTCAGATATTTTCGCGCAGGGTGCTATATTAAAGTGCAATTTGAAAAATTAAATTACCCACTCATTGAAGATTCTGCAGATTTCACATTCATCACAAAATACATCAGCGTTCTCTCGAAGGAATGCCACTAATAATGCTGTTATTTGGCTTTTAAAAATTCTCTCATCACTTTGAATTTTCTTCCTTTTTCATTTTATGTCACAAACAACATTCTAATGTTTTCTTCCGTTCTGCAGATATGTTACTCCAATATCAGAACTGGTCTACCTCTTATTCTTTTTAAATGACCGCATCTTTTATTTTTTAATTTTTTGTCATATTTCAAACGCTTCTGTACACGACCTTCTAAATGAAGGATCTGCACGTCTGCTGTCTTTCTTCAATAAAGCATGCTACCTCCCTGGTGTTACAATCACATCTCTATTTCCTTATTTATCTTCTCAAACTCCACCGCACCAACTTCATACGTGTATAATTTAAGAAATCTTTATTCGTGCTAATCAATTAAGGAAGACTTTTATATTTTCTTCAATGATTCAAAGTGTTATTTCTGCTCAAAAAAGCTCATTATGTCTAATACCAATGAGAATTGTAACTGATCTTCGAGTAAAATATTGCTCAGTGCCCACGACGAGAGTGCTTGTCCGGGCGTGGACCCGGCTACACTTGGCGTGACCGGCGTCCGAACGAGCCGAGGCGAAAAAGTCGTATGGTAGAACAGAGTGTGAGCGGATGGACAATGACACGGAAAAGAGAGCGGAGGGGGCGGGGGGCAGCATGCGCTGTTTTTTTTTTTTTCTGTAAGCGGGCGGCTAACAAGATTCACGACCTTGGCGTCGAACGCGCGTGTCGCCAAGCGCGCGCGCGCGCGGTCCTCGCGCCCCCGCCTTTGCCCCACCCCCACCGCCCCCCCGCCCCGCGTTGGGCCAATAAGTAGAAAAGTTCGCCTGCGGCGAGCGCCGAACATGGCGCGCACTATGTTTCGTTCGGCGCCGACAGGCACGTCCCGACACCCGCCCGCGACGCCCTCCATTATTGCCCCCCCCCCCGTCCCCCGGCGCGTCGATTTGGGGCCGCGTGCACTCGTTCGGTGCGGGCGGCGACTGATAGCGCTCCGTGCTTCGCGTTTGTTTCAATGATCTTGATTATTTCATGTTTTAATTTCAGGTGAGCTTAACAAAACCGAGGCAGAATATGATGTCCGATGTTCCAAAGTTATCTTAGAAGCAACTACATACGCCTTTTAGTCGTAATGCATAAATGAAAATTACAGATTGTTGTGAAGTTTTTTTACAATTATCACGCATATTTCTAAGAGCGTTGTTGTTCGCGTTTGTGTCAATTCATGTTTTAATTTAGGGTGAGCTTAACATGACCGAGGCAGCATATGAGGTCCGATGTTCCGAAGTTATCTTAGAGGCAACTATAAACGCCTTTTGATACATAAATGAAAATTACAGGTTGTTGTGAAGTTTGTTACAATTATCACGCATTTTTCTGATAGCGCTGTTGTTCGCATTTGTTTCAATGATCGAATATTTATTTTTGTTTTATTTGAGGGTGGGCATAACAACCGAGGCAATGTCTCATTTTCGATGATTCGAAGTTATCTTAGATACAACATTAAACGCTTTTTGCAGCATAAATGAAAATTACAGATTATTGTTAAGAGGTATTGTGCTTGGTTTCATTTTTCACGTATATTTCTTCTTGTTTTATGTTAGTGGGAGAATAAATAACAGAATTCTAATTATTTGTCATATGAAATGGAAGTGTTTAGTAGACAATAATGTACACCTTTTATTATAATCACAGTTAGTTGCGAAGGGTGCCAAAAATTATTGTGTGATCACGAAATATCATTCATTTGCTGAGTAATGAGGTTTTGCGAAGACCATAGATTTTTACATGCTGCGTCAAGTCCAAAGGCAAATATTATCTGAAGGATGTAGATGTTGATGTGGTGACAAATTTGTTTCTTCTCTTACTGTTAGAGGCCATTGTGCACATCTGATTTGGTTTTCCATATCATTCTAGGATTTTGTGGACTCATCTATCCTGTCTGTAGTAATATTGCAATGTATACCTCCCTTCACTTCGTATCAATGTCAAGAACGTGATTCTACTGCTCAGACCTATAACACTGAAAAACAAATTTTAAAATTGGCGTATATATTGGTATCTAACACTTCTTATAAGAGTGATACATGCTGGTTCAAAATACAAAAAATAATTTGTCCCTGTCACCCACTGTTTTTTAGATACATTACACTTCAACCTTTTATATTTCACTAGAAATATTTTTGTTAAATGGTGTACTAATGAACATGACATTAGCTAACAAAATAGTGGGATTGAATCGCATGACACGCATACTACTTAGTGATATTTCAAGGTATAGTACACACATAAAATCTATACACACTGAAAGTACTTATTCCCAGGTGTATTTGGTTTGAAATTCTTGGCTGTAGATTTGCGTTTGTGCTGAACGTGAAACAAAAAGACATTCATTAAACTGTGGTTAAGGCAGTGTTTTTACTTATCCAAAAACACATTCGTCATCAGAACATTTCTGATTACAACTTTTCTTTGAATATTTCACTTTCTTTGTTTTTACGGGCGAGCGAGAATTTTATTCTTTCGTTGCGAGAAATGGTTGATTTGGTTCATCAGGTGCTGAGGTCAGATTTACTTATACTCACGATCTCAACACCATATCTGGGAGATGATTCACTTCAGAAGTATTCTCATCCCCACTATCTTCGTCCGTGAGAAGTCCATCTTCACAAGCAATGATCGTGATATCTATCAGCTAATCAGTTTTTTCCTCGAAACACTCCAGTATTTCGTACGAAGTCAAGTTGTAAATTAAAAGGAAGGATTTTAGTACGATCTTTCAGTAAGTACACCTCATGATCGTAACTTTAGAAGCACGTCAATGTACGCGAACGATTGTATCGAATATGGTGACACTTAATATTTCTGACGTAACACTGCGTTTGAATGCTTCAAATTCTTGAAATTAATAATATGAATTGTTTAACAGATATTTCAAAAAGAGACAAAAGTAAACAAATGCAAAATATCACTTTTTTAAACGATTTTTCCTCGCCAAGAGCTTCTCGCACAATATCACTTTTGGTTGGAACGGCTGTCAAGTTACTGATAATTTGATAGCGCTACGGAAAGCAATGCAGAGTAAGGGTCTTATCTCATTTCCAGAACTGTATTTAGCAAGCTGCAACGGAAACCTGGGTTAAAAAGAATTGACTGAATTAAGGGAAAGCGAAAATATTATGCGTCACCTGTACGTGCCATTGGGCGTTCACTGATGAAAATTAACAGCATACCAATTGATTTAAAAATTAAGAATATTCTTGGAGGAAAAACAGAGTTCAAAATTCGTTATTTTACCGTTACCATGTTAATTCAAAGAATAACGCATTATTTTTTTTTAAATCCCTTATGCTTCTTCTGAATTCGTGGGAACTTCACATTTAAGAACACAAATACTCAACGTTTCCGTTCCGAGAAATAATTCTATGCCGAAAAACGTTTAAAGCCTCTTGACATCGTCGTTCGCCGAAACCGAGGAAACGTTGAAAGTCGTTTAGCATGATAAAACACCGAGTTCGACGCAATTGTACCTTGCGCCCTCTAAGACCCTCAACCAATCCAGTTCAATTCACTGCACAAATCGCCGAACGCCAACCGAAGCGTGACGTGTCCCGGCGCAAACAGAGTACTTTGATCATCAGCTCATTCAGCAAGCAGGCCTCCCCCCCCTGCGCGGTGGTTGAATAGCCCAGTAAAAAATGTCTCAGGTGTGTCCGAAGAAGCGTAACAGAAAATGGCCGGATTGTCGCGCTTGTCTCCGCGAAGACCCTGGGGGAGACCGGAGAAACGGAGAGTCTCCGTTCCCGCAGCCATTCAACTGCTGTGGCCGCTGTTTGGGGAAGAGGGGAAGGTGGAAGGGGAGAGGTGCGGGATGCGGGGCAGGAAAATGAGCGCGTTCAGGATTGTCTCCTATTCTCCGTCAGGAAAGTCACAACCCACGTGTACTCGGAAGGGCGACGCGGCGCGGCACGGTTCGCGGAGGGCGGGTCGGAGGCGAAGGGCGTTTGAATAGCCCCAAGAGTTCCTCCGGCGGAGGGGTCAGTGTCGTTTTGTGTGAGGGGCGGCGGCGGGCTAGGCAACAAGAGACAAGGGCTCCCCTTCCACCCCCCACCCCACACCTCTCACGACAGGCCGACGAGGGAGGACAGGAATTGGGCGTCGTTAGCTGAAGGGTATTATTAGCGCTACACCTCGGCCGCCAAGGGCCCCTGGGCGAGGGCTGCTGGCCCACGAATTGGCTGCTGCAGGGCTCGTTACGCTCGAGGGTGGGGTGGGGAGGGGCGGGGCGGCGAAGGCTCTCGCCCCTGCCCGGCCCTGCCTCCGGTCGCTGGCCTCTCGTCCGGAAGCGTCCGACAAAGCGACCAAGTCCTTACGAATAGGGTGCGGAGGCCCCAGCGACTTCGGCCAAAAAATTAGGAAATATGCTTGCGTTTATGACCGCTGGTGATAATAATAGTACAAAAACAGATATTACTTTTTACTGATAAAAATCCACGGAATCTTTCGAACTTTACTTTACTTATTTTACGTTTCACTGGCAAATCTTACATGTTGGAGTGTTTAATGATTCACAATGAGAAAGATAGTAGGAAGATACAAATTCGAAGAAACTCCCGCAGCTCGGTCGTACCCGTTTTTGTATTTCCATTTCTCTTTTCATGGAAATACGAAAGCGGATACGATAGTGTTCTGCAAACGCCCATGTGGAAATTCTACTTTGGTACTTTGAGTTCTTGATACTTAAAACAAGTATGCTCGATGATTTCTGAGAAAATATGATTCTAAAATATGACAAATGTAATGCCTAAGTATAATCACGCCTAAGTATAATCATTAAAATTGTAATACGTTAATAAAAAGAAAAACAAAATTATGATTTTTATTGTGTGTTTTCTTTTCAAATATGTTAGTATCCTGCAATATGTGGATTTATTTGTTCAATAAAAACGTTGTTTATTAAAATTGAAGAGCGAGGCTTTTTGACAAACATTTTGAAAGTGATACAAAGTTACAATACGTCAACGGTAACCAACCAAAAATAGCACGATGAAGGTATACATGATGGAATATTTAGAAGAAATGCTTCATAAATATGTTTCAATGTCTTGTAACGAAGTGATAATTTTGGTATTTGGCTGCATTTAAAATTCCCGCTAATATTGTGACGCAAACTGGAGTTAAAAGCTCATTGGTGGAAGTCGGATACGATGCGCAAGACCCCCCCCCTGGATAGGAATATTGAATTTCTTTATGAAGATATCGATAGCGTAAAATCATATACAAGTTCAAATTAAGCGATAGCTGTATTTTTCATTCCTAGCAACCACAACTGAACACTCTTGTTACGTGGCACATGAACGCAAGATCTCGTCGCTCTTAATTCTTTATAAACTGATGCGAAGTAAACGGATTACAATATTGTAAATTTAATATTGACAGCATTTTATACCAACAGGTCATTGTCACAAAAAAGGTGCATTCTGGCCTCCTGTTTTCATGCCAAATAATACGAGACAGGGACTCAAAATGAGGGATTGTACCGGATAATACAGGACGTGTGGTCACGTTACTTAGGAAGCAAGAAGATATCTGCATAGAATAAAACGACACTTCAGCAAAGGCAAGGAGAGACACCGAAAGATTTTATAACTCATTTGTACTTCGACCCTTTTTGCGAAACGGGGCCACAAGCAATGACAGGTTTTACTTGATCATGTCGAAATAGAGGGATCCGGAAAGAACTAGAAATCCAAGAATAACTAATGTAAAAAGTATTTAATAATATTACAAGTAATATTACATTAAATAATATACAATTTAAAAATTAATGACATACAAAGAATACAAAATCTAAAACTAAAATGGAAACCATTCCTATGAATATTCAAGTTTCAGATAAGTTTAGCTAAAATATCTTATTTTAACAGTCTTGCATTTTTGCATCACACACTTAAATTATACTGCGGAACTCTTATGCCTATAGATTCTTTCCAGCTGCAACCTCGCGCTTTGGTTACTTCGTTCAACCTTACACAACCCACCATCGTTTTGTCCTTACTGAGCTAATAAGCTTAAAATATCGTTAACAGAGACTTCACAATAAAAATTATAAAATGGTTAACTCTCTTTATCTTATACATTTTATAACGAGTGTACAAATTAAATATTAGTTGAACTAAAATGGCACAAAGATTAATATAATACGCTACTATTAGTAAAAGATTACATTAACAAAGCAGCACGATTTCTTTGGTTACAATGAACATGGTTGTCATATGTCCGCAACAATTTCTTGCATGTTCATTCGACACATATCCTCTGACGGTTACCCTGGAGAGGGCCGGACTTACCTATAAGACAATAAACGGATGCTTAGGGGCCCCGCGCCCTGGAAAATATCATAAACTATTGGGAAAAATCATAAAATATATTTGTATTTACAATATCACATGGTCATTTCTTCAATTTGTAAGTTTCCATTTTAATTTGTACAAAATGTATTCTATTACAATTAGTGTGATCTTTAGTAAAACTGGAGGATCTTTCTTCTGCCGGGCGACCCCAATTCGATTTTGTACTTGGGATCCCCGTCAGTGTCGTAATGCAAGGCCGGCAATGCGGGCGAGCCAAAGTAAAAGAGGGCCCGTTTTTCTGGATATTATTATTAGTTAAGGCACTAACATTTCTTGTGTTAGGTAACGAAAAACCGACTAGAAGCCGACAGTTCAAAGAGACCCCGCAAGTGGTCAGGCGAACGTAAATGAAAACCTAATGAGACGTGTTAGCTTTACACTTTTATAAAGGGGGCCCGGATAATTTTTTTGCGAGCGGACCTGCACTCATTTCCTTACGCCACTGGTCCCCGTGCTACCTGACGCCGGCCCTGACCGTGGATGTCCGGCTTGGCTTGTACTCTCCGAGGCGGAGCTCCGCGCCTTGCGAATGCTTAAACGGAGTAGTCCCCCGTTGCGTCGTTCCCGGGCGGCCTTGGCCGGCCTGGCGGTGCTACTTGCGGAGCCAGGCTGACCCGCGGGGTAGCACCGCAGGGCCTGCAGGGTCATGGTCCGTCTGGGGCCTGCAGGAGGCGGAGGCCTCTGGTTCCGCACGTAGGGCGGCAGGACACGGAGCTCCGGAGCTTGTTGCGGACCGCACCTAGGCGGAGGCCTGGGTCTCGTTAAACCTGGTCAGCGAATGGGCTCAGTGTACGTCATATAAATAAAATATGAATGTTGTATAAATGGAAAAGAAAAATTATCGATTATTTATTAAAAATATCATTTCGAACAACCATGATTAATAAGAAACGAAATTGTTCAAATAAGATATGACATAGTGCCTATCGTTAAATTTACATTATTAGATTTAAGCTAGAATTAAGTTGGTTGTAGTTAATATATCTAGTACCTACAAAAATGAAATTGGAGTGTTGGCTTCTGATTTTAAAATATCTCTTTTTTAATCCAAACAGTTATTTACATATATGAATGGAATTGAATGTTTGGTTTTTATATTTTGATATAATACATGAATAAATGGTTTTTATATTTTTTTCCGTGTATCTCTAATTGTCAACCATTAATTAGGCAATTGGAAATTTATAAAACGGGATGCTTTTCTAATAGTTCATAGGAATTTATTTTGGAAAATCTGGAGTGCGTTCATGCACTTCAGCTCGGGAGTACGCAAATGTATCTGCAGTTTCACACAGCAAAGTTCGTAGTTGATGGCAAGACGCGGCGAAATGTGACGTGACGTTACGTGACATGACGTCGGGTGGCGTAGAGTGGCTTAGAGTAGCGTGGAGTGGAGTGGGAGACGTTGCGTGAGTAGGATAGTGTGGCGTAGAGTGGCTTAGCATGGCGTGGAATAAGAGTCGTTGCGTGGCGTAAGTTGGTTTAGCGTGGCGTGGAGTGGGAAGCGTTGTGTAGCATAGGATTGTGTGACGTAGTTCGCTTAGCGTGGGGTAGAGTGGAAGGCGTTTGTGGTGACAATTGTTTTTCTTTCCTGCTTCGTTTCATTCCCAATTCAATAGGACATGAATCGTCTGCTTACAGATCCAAATTAATCTATTATCAATAGCAATAGCTTTCTGGTAATAGTGTTTCACTGAATTTGATACGCACGAGGCAGACAATAAATCTATAAGGCTTCAATATTTTGAATTCCTCCACACGCTGCACAATTTCTTGGAAATGGTCCAATTTGTTGCAGTGGTAACACTCCGATCAGTCTAGATGTCCGTAGAGATGGGAATGCCTATAGCGTGGCAGTTGTGGTATGACTTAGGGTTGGTAACACGGTTGTTTGAAAAAACTTCCATATGTATGATTAGTAGAAGGAAGCTGGAGACGGAGTATGTGTTTGAGACGGACGTATTGTTTGAATATACACGTGCGGAGAGCCCCCACCGAGGGGATTAAGTGAGTTTACAGTTTGAATAGCAGACGCATCATTCCTGGCCATTAGCGGATGTCCGTGCCTATTTTGCTTTGCCTCTGACGCTGAACACGCTCTCATCTAGGCGTAAGAATCCTTGCTCCTTTTCAGAACCTGGACGTCTATCCCACGCTCTTTACAGCTCAGATCGCGACTTACTTAAGTTTCGTTATGACATCGGAAGGAGTTTAGTAGCACCGGATTTGTTACCGTGGGAGAGTTAGCACGTTTGTAACGTCGCCACTTTATTTAATACGACTGACGGGACTAATGTTAGATCTGTATCGACAAACCTGACATGTAAGGAACTACCTAAGCTTCACTTCGTATCACAAGACTGTAAGGTTACCTTTACATCAATCTGTTCAAAAACATCAGTATAAATATGCGACGTCTTATCTCTGCGTTTAATTAATTTTATTTGGGTTTAGTGCGCAAAGAATACCGCATTCACCCTAAAGCACTTGCAGAATTCTGAGATCCTAACATCGCATGATTTTTTTGAGCATGAGGCCAAGGCGGCATAAATGTGCTAAAACTCCCTAATAGCTTTTTAAACACAAACAGACATCTTCCACTTACGTTGCACTGTGGAACCTTCAACCCAGCGGTCAGTCAAGTCTTCGTGAGAAGGAACGGGCGGGCGGGTAAGCGGCAAGCAGTGAGTGGCGACTTGTAGTAGCTCAGCCAGCCACTTTAGGTTCGGACGATCGTTCCCGCACGCGATCCCTCGCAGTGTAGGTCCAGTCGTGTCCCTCCGCAAGGTCAGGGCAACACTGCGAGTGGACCGCCGAGAAACGCCGCTAGAGTCCATGCGCTCCTCGGCCAGGGCCTGCCATCTGGCGCCGCCCCGCTGCGCACCCTGACGGAAGGGAAAGCGAGCGAGCGACCCCCTTCAGCGGCCA
>BOPP01000062.1:5916358-5938171 GCA_017312745.1 Gryllus bimaculatus
CGCCTTAATCATGCATGGACAAATAAATAGGACACCTTTGGATTCAATTCACTGCGTTTCCGAGAGAATGCTAACACCGACATTACGACAGCCAACATGGGACTTAATGGAGTTCTGAGAATTTTAATGAGAGTGGACGTGATGAAATAGCTCTGGGCTGTTTACTATCTTGAAGACCTACCCGAGGTTCGGTTATGAGATTAGTTCTGCCGATCGGAGCGGTACATTGAGCTGCCAAATTTGGAAGATGACGTAGGAAAGGTGTCAAGTATCCTGATGAAATTCTGCGAATTTCAGTGCATTTGCATTCAGATTGCACAAACCTTAGTAGTGAAGATTGGATGGATAATTGAAATAAACATCTATTTTCAGTAGTCATGTTTTCAAAAGCAATGCATTTTAAATATTCTTGTAGCATCGGTTTTTGTTACAGTAAATCTTTAAGGTAATTAAATCTAAAAAACAAACCTTCTTGCGTCTATAACATAACCTTGCTGACGATGGGTTATGAAAATTGAAAAAGAAGTAAATGTGGTAAATTTGGTTATTTACATCCTTTGTGTTTTTCGAAGGAAAGGAAAGGAAATTTGTTAAAACGTTTCACATATTTTGCTCCAATTTAAAAATTATTGTTACACAATTGTTCTTACACACAATGTATACAGAATTCATTGGAATAAAAAAGTTATAATTTATATTTCAACGAATTACAGACGGGTTGATTTTAACCATCTAAGATCACGTGGCTACGATATTACACAAACTAGAGGTGCTTCAACAACACGTAATTTTTCGCATTATTTGTGACGGTTACGTAATGAAATTTTACTTGAACAAACATTTACGTAATTTTTAAAACGTAAAGGTTTACATCAGATTAATGTTTGTCATTTTCCATTTATCTCTACCCACTCAAAAAGTTTTTAAAAAATGTTTGGAATGTTTTTTGAGAAAATCGTGCTTTTAAAAGTGTCTTCATTGCGCGCAAATTTGAGCGATAAATACTTGTATTTCGAAAAAAATGTACTTCACCTCATTTAAAGATCTAAATTTGAAGAATATATTTCATATAAAAATATCTCTCTTCAATATTGCAGATGTAGGAAGATGGCGAAAGAAAATAAACTTTTAATTTTTTTGAAAATTTAAAGAAAGTAACCAAAATAGAACAAATGCAATTTTTGTAAGTTTATTTATCTCTATTTCAGAAAAAAATAGAGAAAAAATTTGGATCTATATTTTAGAAAATTTTGAAAATGTCATTGGAGCTTCGAGTAAAATACCCTCAAAAACCAAAAACCTTTTGGTAAAAGCCTATCTACGGTTATATAGAGTTGTTGACAGACGGACAGAGAGATGGACAGGCAGACGATTCATTGCAATCCCATTTGTTGGTAACAAAGATACTACAAAGTGTGAGTTCCGTCTTCACATGTTAAAGGAAGTAATTTATTACATATAATTACAAGAATTATTCTCTTTTCGGTATCAGGGGCCAATAATAAAAAACTTTTCTTCCCGGACATCGCCTTTTTCCGGTGCAGAATTACGATGCATTGCACAATACAATTTTTCGGTAACACGGAACCCACGAAATGTAAATTCCGACTTCATGTCTTAGCGAAAATAACTTACTGAATTTTAACAATTCCTAAATTACTAAAATTATGAGGTATCCACTTTTTCGGTCTCAGATGCTTACAATAGAACTCTTTCTACCGAAAAGTATATCCTCAAAAAAAATTTAAGGAAAACCTAATCCTCATTTCAAGGGTCCGTCATTCATTCGAGTTTAACATACACTTGCCCTATATGGAGCAGGGCTGCCAAATCAAAGATTCAAACATTTAAGTAGTACAAACCAATACACTAATTTGTATGTCCTTTATTCAAACTACAAAAACTACACAAACTACAAAAAAATTATGTCAAACGAACGGAAAAAATATATTAAAGACCACCATCATTTAAGGTCACCAACACGCATGATCAACATCAAATCCGATGCTGTCATTCCGGGAGTAATTTTGATGAAACTATTTAGTGAATCAGAAAATATTTTTATTAGATTCATTTTTATAAAAAATAATCTAATTATTTTTAATTCCGATGTTTTTAACAACCTAAACTAATAAAACAAACATTAACCCTGAACATTGCTCCAGCATCAAATTAGTCAAAGCTAATGGCAAATACATTGAATTGCCCGAACTCTAGATTAGAAGGCATCAACAGGAACACGAGAACTCGACGAAACATTCATTAACGCATCGATTCTTACCCGGATCTAGTCGTTTGTGAGCGCGTGAACACAGCCCAGTTCACAGCCTGACCGCGCCGCCGACACGGGGGGAGCGTTCCGAGTTCCCGAAGGGCGGGTGACGTGGGGGAGCGGGGGTGGGGGGGAAGCGGGGGAAAGGGGAGGGGAGGGGAGGGTTTGACGAGGCGGGCGCGTCGCAGCCAGCGCCATGAAACATGCAGGGACAAAATCAATGGGGCCATTACGCCGTCGGCCTGTTGCAGTAATACCGCGCCGGTGATGCAATTACCAGACTTGTATGTTTGCAGGGCGAGGAAGGGGCGGCTCCCTCTTTGGGGCGGCGGGGGTGTCCACCATGGCCGCGGGTCGACGCAGGGCCGACGTGGAAGGTTCCACAAGTTTATGGCCTCTAACGTCTATTTTTGGTACAAAGAAGACGTGCTAAAACAGTTCGTACCTTCTCGCCCCCTGCTTTCACGCAAAATTACGCGAAAAGTACTCATTTTTTTAAAAAATTGTCAACCTTATTTCAAAATCTATCTTTAAAGAACAGATTTCATTAAAGGAAACATTCTTTATCTTTAATATACTAGTTGTAGGAAGACTCCGAAAATTTTTTGACCTTTTTCAATTTTCGAAAAATGAATTTTCAACGAACATGAGACCTACACCATTCTCGTAAACGTCCTCTCTATCCAACAAAAAGAATCAAAAACAATGGGGCCATTTTTTGGGGAAATGTGGAAAATGCTTCTGGGGCTTTTTCTAAAGTACCACCCCAAATTAAAATATGAGTGGAAATTCAGGGGGCCGCAACATCAGTGAAATCCATTGAGGAATATCGATTTTCGAGAAAATGGGCTGAACGGTTTATGTTAAGTGTTTTCTAAGCTATCCGGGACGAGCCGCATCACTGACATGGTGGCTAACGTTTAGGCTAGTGTATTGTGGCCTTCTTTAGAACGTACTGAATGGTTTAGTCGCTAGCGTTGTTCACAGACGGACGGACGTTTTTGCCTCATTCGATTTTTTGGTATCAAGAACCCACAAAACATGTATTCTGTTTTGTTTTTTTTTCTTCTTAATTTTGCAACTGGATGTTGCAACCACTTTTTTGTTACCAGGACCCCGTAATAAGAGATTTTCTGCCGGAAATTCGCCGTTTTTTTTTGTTTTTTGTTTTTGTTTTTTTTCGCAGCATTACATAACTTTCTCTCCATTCCGAAAGCGGTAGCAAGAAAGTAAATATTACGTAACTTTTCAACTTATTCGTTCTTTACTCAACTCCATTTTTCTCATTTTTTTAATACTTCTAGGCCTTTGAAAAAATACTCCACATTTTTGTTTCCAAAATGGTTAAAAAAATGTCAAAAAATTATTTCACTTTCCTCTCGCCTGAAACTATTCCCTCCCCCCAAAGGTCTCTCTTTTGTTTTGATATGAGGTAGACGTCGCAGGGTGCCCAATCGGAACTTTAGTGTGAATGCTCGAACTCCTTAAATCCTTAGTCTTTCAAAATTTTTTGGTATCTGAGGAGTAAGCACAGGTCCATTGTTATGAAGAAGCTACACAACATGAGACTTCACGCACCGCACCCAATTTAAGTACATCTCTTCACCAAACCTTAGAGAGATGTCGACTGCAAATTTACATCATTACAACTAAGATAAGACTATATACTACTCAGAAGCTTTTCCCATAGATGAGCGTTATCTTGGTCAGGCAGGAAACTTATGGAACCACCTATGAACGAGAGTGTGAGAACTTTGTATATATGTTTTTTGCGAATACTGCTAAGAAAGATCCAAAAATGTATATAGAGTAGAATAATAGACCTGTACGATTATAAATAATACTTGTAAATGTATACGTCATAATTTGATGCGAGTAGAATGTTGCAGAGTTAATCTGTATCCGAGTTATTTTGAGAGTGAAAAATACTTTTCTGTATGAGATATCTTCCAAACAGTTTTGTAGGAACATTTTGTAAACGATCTACTCTCTCGTGTCATTTGACATTGGTTCAGTGTACATTGTATCTAGAGTAGAATAATAGGTGTGTAGAATTATTTAAAAAATTGAGTCATAATTCGATATCTCAATATAAAGATGCAGAATACACTTTCCATTACAAATTTCATTGATTATTGCCTTAAATGAATTTTGTGATGACCAAACTTCGAGTAAGGAGCTGGACTTCAAGAGAACTTCATTTCTGTTTTTGACGCTGATAACATTGGATTAAATCTTATCTCAAAATTAAACATTTAATTTTAAGTGCTTTGTATGAAGCTTAAATATTTTATATTTTTTAATCCTAAAAGCAATTACGTTATTTTTCTTTTTTGTTAATTCAATATTAATGCAAGCGCGAGTAAAATTGCAGAAGTCTCTCCACAGACCTTGAGAGTTAGAGAGTTATAAATAAATTGTAATGCAGCTTTCCTTTCTTTGTTTATGTTTTAGAGAGAATGGCAGTTGCAAAATATTTTGCTATTCTAACTGAAAATAAATGAAGCCAATCATATTTTGGTTCGCTATATGTTAGAAAAGCGCTGTTGTGTGTGAACAGAAAAGGAATAGAAATCCCATTCCTGATTGAGGTTGGCAATGTATTTTTATGTACGATACAAGGGCGTGATGTGGTATGTTCTGTTTCATTTAGAGCTAAATTGGCGTGGTAACATTATTTCCTGTCGTTTGCTTTACTGAGCAATTCGAGGATGGTCATTTATTTTTTTCATTAATGACCACACAATTACAAAAGATTCTTTTATTAGAAATATTTATTTTATTTTTGTTATGTTCAGAAAATTTACTGTGGTCCTTTTTTGTTTTTCATATAAAAACCCTAATATTGTAACCGAAAACCCGTGTACAATACAACGATTGCTCAGATAGAAGAAATTTTCATTGTAAAATGCCTTAGATCTACATAGGAAATAAATGTGGCAGAATATCAAAAAGTCGTAGGAAAATCAAATGAACTACTAATTTATTAACACAGTTTAATAAAACAAGGAGGTGATATAAATCAAGGGCATTCTGAGATTTGTTTCTGCGATGAATAGACTCGAATGTACACGTGACTAAGGCAGTATCGATCACTGAAAAGTTACCCTTAAATATCAGAAAATGCCCCCAGCAGAATTTGTCTACACGTTAGAGACGAGTCTGCAGAGGGTTACCTGAAATTGAACAGGAAGGGGATAAACTCGAGTCTGTCTATCGATTGTGACCAAGGGCACGGAGGTCGTTAGAGTTATGCCATAGTTGCCACCTCCCCAGCCACCACCATCGCGCCGCTTTTGTCACTTCAGCACCTCTGCCACCTCTGCCAACTTCACCACTTCCCTCGTTCTCTTCTTCTGCCAACATTTCTATCGCTTTCACCGTCTGCCTTGTCAATCACCTTCTTCATTTCTTGAGTATTAATGTATCCATTACCTCTGTTTGCATTTTCAGGGAAGTTGTACTTACAATATGTGCCTGTACTTATAATATTGTTTGATGTTAATGGAATATTTAAAATCAAAAAGTAAATTTCATTTTATATAACATTCAACGACCTTCAGGATATTTTAAATAAGTTAGGAATTCACCTTTCCGCAATCAACTTTATATTTTATTTACATAAATGAGAGGATAGGGACAAGTGAGTTCTTTCTGACATAACTACCAAACAATTGAATGAATTACCAGCCGAGGAAAAAACGTTCTTTAGTTCTTGAAGTTATAAGTTGATTGTATTACAATATAACGGTTTATTTCGTACCAACGAACTAGTTTTGACTACTACCGATGATGCAGTGGCGGCGGTATCGATACCGCAAAATTTTCGATTCCCTAGAATCAATTAATGCTCATTTTTATATTACGTTCACTCTAAAATTGAAATATGACTCGGTACAAAAGCGCAGAATATCGGCAACGCTCACTACCTGGCTCACACGTGGCACAACTCTACTCCTCCCCCGCCTGCCAGTCGTTCGCTCGCTGCTCTGGGCTCTTCCCCTTTCCTCAGTTTCTAGTTACTCCGAAGTAGCCAGCGGCCCCGCCACCTCTACCATTACCACACGCAACCTTCATCACTCCCCATCACTGTCACCTCCACAGCTTCTCCTCAGTCTACCGCCCCATAGTTCCTACCCCTTCCTCCAACTAACTACCAACTCACATTGACGCATTTCTTGAGTACCCTCGTTGCCATGGCTACCTCCGCACCCACCCTCTCCGACGCCGCCACCCTCGTTCTCTGCGACGCCGCCGCCGCCTGCGCTCCGCCACTCTACCGTCTTTCTCCCCTGTCCCCTCCCCCGCCACATCTTCCTCGACCGCCGCGCCGCGCCGCGCCCCCGCCCCCGCCCCGCCCCTCGTCGCCTCCGCGGTTTGCATGTTGCATGTCGCCGACCGAGTGGTGTAACTTGGCCCATCGACGGTCGGGAGTAAATATTTCAGCGCGTTGCCCAAGCGGGCGAGGCCATCGGCGCCGCGGGGCGGACACGTTCCGGGCTCTTAGTTGCTCGATGTGCTTCCCTGAGTCGCTCCCGGAGGAAGAGGCGTTACGAAAGAGCCAGCCAGCGAGCCAGCACGCCGACGACCTGCCGGATGGATGTTCTCGGAAGCTTTCTGGAATTCCCCGAACGAAACGGACGGTGAAATATTTACCAACTTGTATGAGTGAAATGATGTTTTGTTCTGATGGGACGAGGCGAGTGTAAACTGCAGGTCGTCGTTCGGGGAAACCGACTACACCTGGTTTTGATGTTATTAAATTCGTGCGCATTTTATTATAGGTCTTCAGGAAGGATATCCAATAGATTCATAAATGGCAGCTCGTGTGCCATTATTAGTTGAGATGCAGAGTTCCGGAGACACTTGTGAAGAGTCCGTAGTGTAAAGATATGAGTGCGGGCCCACCCGCAAAACTTTTATCCGGGCTTCCTTTATAAAAGTGTACTGCAAAAACACAAGTAGTGTTTAGTATCATAAATTTAAAAAATATCCCCTAAAAATAGGCCCTCATATATCTGCCCCCCCCCCACTACACTGCGGACCTTGCTGGCCCGAACCATACGTAACTGTGAAGAGTAACATTTCATTATTCAGTTTCAGCCATATTACTTGTGTTACGACCGATAAAATATCTACTAAATTGTGTGACTGAAATCATGTTTTGTTCTGATGGAACGAGAGTGTAAACTGTTGGTCGCCGTTCAGAGAAACTGTCTACACCCAGTTTTGATGTTATTAAATTCCGGCGCATTATATTATAGGCCTTCTGAAAGGTTATCCAATAGGTTCATAAATGGCGGCTCATGTGGCAAAATTAGTTTAGATGTGTAATTTGGGAGATATTCGTGAAGAGTAACATTTCAGTTTTCAGTTTCAGCTTTATTACTTGTGTCAATTTCGTGATGAAACGACTTCTAGAGTCAGGCTCCATAATTAATTCCGATTCTAAGCCGTATCCAACTTCACAATCTGAGTCGTAGCGGTGAATTATGGATTAAGAAAATTGGAACAAACGGAAACATTCTTGTGTAAACTGAGGTGAGATTCGAATCTACGACTCTTTGACTAGAGGTATTTAGAACGCACCGAACTCTGAAACCTCCGCTGCCCTAGTTGGCTATTATTATTTTCTTACGTGTTGATACTCGATAGACAAGGTGATGAGTAGGACTTTTTCTCTGGATAATTTTTCTATTTTTTGAAACTAGACAAATTGTCACATAATGGTCAGAACTAATGAGCACCCATTAAATCCCGTTGCTATTTAATGTATTTGCTAAGCTGAAAATAAACTAACAAATGTGCATATTATTCACAATTAATTTGAGCGAGAAGTGTAAGACAATTCTGGATTAGGATGTTGCTATTAAACTGTTTATAAAATTTAATTCATTTTTTATTATCAATAATTCGTCATAGAAACGTACTTCGAATTACAAGTTACACGTTATCAACATTATAAAATCTTTATAAAATAAACAATTCATATCCCAAAATGAATAGCAGAGAAATGTAAATCTCTTTATCTCAAATTGAAAAGGCGATTAAACCACTGAACAAATTTTCGCCATTGTAAATCAGTTTCTAAAGAAATTACAAAACTCTTTCTTTATTGATAATCGCCTGCACAGTGTACCAGCCCCGAAATTAACATGCTTCAGAGCAATATTTCACTCTTCTTGCCACAGTAATCTAAACGAATATAACATCTCATTTAATCACCACAATACAATTACTGACATGTTTAAAATTGTGCAAAACTACAAAACAACAGCAGTGCTGCCGTCACACGGCCAGGTGCCGGCATAATAAGTGCATGGCGGTGGGATCTCTCATTCTTTTGCAGGTCGGAACCCAACCACAATGCATAACCGAAAGCGGACATGAACAGGCTGCAAATTATACGTCGTCCTCATCCGACAAATTGCCGAGAACGCGGAAAATGTGAGAACAACGCCCGGAAAACAAAACGCGCCATTTTTATCGCGCACAAGAAGAATGAACCGGCGCCGGGTCCGAGGGAAGGGGGAGGTCATGGGAATGCTGCAGCGAGTGTTATGCATGGCGTTCGCTGGGATAAGCGATGCGAGCGCTTTCCGCCCGCGTTGGGCCTTGGCCATGAGTTTCGTTGGAGGCGGTGGCGAGCGGGTGAACACGTATAACCTCATTTTACTTTCTCGCTACAGCTTACGCAGTAGTGAGAAAGTTATGTATTGCTGGGCGAAAGAAGTTTGGATGTTCGGCCCAAAACGTGTTACTGGGCTCTGGTAGCAAAAATGTGGTTAAATGCATTTGCTAAATTTAGAAAAAATCCTCTAATACTTGGTGTAGCCAGAATCTATGTTTTGTGGGTCCTTGATACCGAGAAATCGAATGACGGCAAAACGTCTGTTCGTTTGTCTATCTGTCCTTCTGTTCGTCTGTCCTTCTGTTCGACTGTACTGTTCGACTGTCCTGTTGTTCGTCTTCTGTCGTTCGTCCTGGTTTCGTTGGTTGTTTTCGTTGTCCTTCTGTTTCGTCTGTCATTTCTGTGTTCGTCTGTCTTCTGTGGTTGTCCTTCGTTCGTCTTTGTCCTTCTGTTTGGTCTGTCCATATTCGTCTGTCTTCTGTTTCGTCTGTCCTTCTGTTGGTCTGGTCTATCGTCTGTCCTTCTGTTCGTCTGTCTTTGTTCGTCTGTACTTCTGTTTCGTCTGTCTTTGTTCGTCTGTTCGCTTCTGTTCGTCTGTTCTTTCTGTTTTCGTGCAGTCGCGTCTGTTCTCCGTCGTCCGTCCGTCCGTCCGTCCGTCCGTCCGTCTGTTCGTCCGTCCGTCTGTTCGTCCGTCTGTCTGTTCGTCCGTCCTTCTGTTCGTCTGTCCTGTTCGTCTGTCTGTCTGTGAACAACGCTAGCAGCTAAACCGCAGCTGTCAACGCTAGAAGCATTCCTCAATCGATTCGGCTGATTTCGCAGTTATTTTTTACCACTAATATTTTAATTTTGGGGTACTTTTCATAACGCTCCTAGCATATTTTCAAAATTTTTAAAAAATGGTTTCATCGTTTTTTATTCAATTTTGATGTTGAATAATGTAAAGAACGTTTAAGAGAATAGTGTAGGTCTCACTTTCCTTAAAAACGTTGATGTTTCGAAAATTGCAAAAATTAGAAATTTTTTGTCGTCTTCCAACAACTAGAATTATGATGATAGATATTTTTTCCATAGTGAAATATGTTCCTTAAAGATATATTTTGAAATGAGATCATGTAGAATTTTTCTAGAATTTGAGTACTTTTCGTCTAATTTTGCGTAAATACGGGCGAAAAAGTACGTGCTGTTTTAGCACCACTAGCTTCAAATACTTTCAGTCCAGCATCTAGTAGTTCTTATTGTCATTTCGCTTTCTGCTCTTAACGTAAATGAAGTATTAAATAGACGGATATACTTTAGTAACGCGATATCAATAACAAAAAAAAATGAAAACATCGATGTTAATAATATGTCGACCAAAAAACATAGGTGATACAGGTTAAGATAATCCAATATTGATTTTATCATTATGTGTGTCTATTTTTTGGGGTTGAATAGTTTTGTAAGATTGTCAGACTATATTTTTGAATTTATGAATATCTGCGACATTAAGTGAAATTTTTACTTTACCTTGTGTACCTTTTGACTTCAATAAATCAATAAAAAATTGTGGCGTAAACTAAAATTCCGCGCAGTTACTACGTATAAGTAAAAATGAACGTTCACATCACTTCCTTTGATGTTTTCCCGCATTTTACTCGCCAATGATGTTGGGATCGTGACACAGCTGATATGGCGACAACAATAATTCATTTTTTCATAATACCGGTATTTCTCTTTCGATACTGGTACACAGTTGATTATTGAATTGCGACCAAATGTGAATAGATTATCAAATATCGTGGTTGTAACGTTAATAAATATATTTCGGTTTTTGAGTAGAAAGTCGATAAGAGGTTATAAATTAATTTCTGTTTTATGTATTTGTTGTGAAATTCTTTATGAAATTTCAGCATCAGTGACCTATGATCCAAAATCATAAATGATGGTATCGTTGAACCAAATCAGAAAAAAATATAAAGATTTTAATTATGTGAAGTCATCTTTGAGGAAGAGAAAAGAAAGTTTTGAAATACTAGTACCAGCTGTTGGTTTATTTTTTCCATCGTTAATGCGATGATGAATGTAGGTAACAAACAAGGCAGCGCTTAGGGTTCATAGTAAAACGTCTCAATTGATTGTCCGCTAGCGTCAGTAGCAACCTAACGTAGATAGCGTTGATTTTCCATGACTAACGGCAACACTGCCTAGCGTAAATCTACCCCAGTCCAGTGAAGGACAGCGCTGCACACCAAAGCATCTCATATTCCTTGCCTTGTGCCCTCCCCCACTCCACCCATTCCCGTTGAGTTTCCGAAGAACAAGTGAGTGAATAATGATTCTGGACGAGTCTTCTACTTAAGACGGTAGTACCGATAGTACTGTGAATTTTATATCCCTGGAGGCGGCAATGTACCTTCCTTACTGAATCATGTGATCCGGTGCCAACATAGACGACGGTTTCCAGAGTTTTTCGGGGTAACTTCCCAGTGCTTTACCACCCCAGTCTGAGCAAGCTCAAAGCTCCAGACTGATCTCCCGACATCTTTGTTAGTGTAGTACATGCAAGTGTAAATGTGTGTAAGGGGAGAAGAGGAGACAAAAATTAGGAACAAAAGATTGCGCACAGACCGTGACCTGTTTGTTTGGGACTGTTTTAGCTTTCGCACGGTATTGATCGGAGAAATCACGAAAAATCATCGATCAGAGTGGGAAGCCGCTAAAATCCTTCTCGAGACAAATTGAAATCGACCCAGCTACGCCGCTATTGTCGAAAATGCGTCATTATTGGGACTAGCACCGTAAGACCTCTAGTCAGTGATGCCGCTAAGACATTGTTCGGCATTGTTCTCAGTCATCGGTATGAAGTACAATCTTCTCTAGTTTTATTATTATTGTCTGAGACCGCCGCAGGACTGAAGACCTTGCAAACAGACACGCTTCGCGGGCGGCCCCTGGTGCGTCTGGGGTGTGACTTTCCCCACTAAATATCGTTCTCAGTTAACTGTATCCGAATTATGTGTTTGGGAAAACGTGATATCTCATTAGGGCAGGATATTGTCGGAGGGATTTAACTTTCTTGGGCTTCTTTCAGGGGTTTTTTTCCATGCCACAGGAGTGACATGGCTACTGTGAATTCCTCCCCCCCTCGAAAATCCATGCACACCTGCCAGGATCAAACCTTCAGAGGCTAGTAACCTAATTCCTCACCTACAGAAGACTGAATTAACACTAATAGACTCGCGGAAATAGGAATAAAGGGGGCCACTCAGGTGGCAAACGTGTTGTAAGTTCGTCAACGACGTCCAACATTTTGACATCTGAGTTATTCATAACTCCGCGTTTTTTTTTCTTCACAATTTCTCGCATTGCGCTCCTGCATTGCCGCGACTGCGTACTGAGCACCGGGAGCGCCCGAGCCGTTTTCGCTCCAGGGAGCGAGGAGGAGGCGGCGGCGGCGCGAGGGCGCGAGGGCGTGCGTGCGCGGGGCGGCGGAAGCGCGGGGCGAGAAGTCGTTTCCGCCCGCAGCCGCCTGTGACCGTTTCCCGCGCGCGCAGCGCCAGCCTGAATCCGCGACGCGCGACGCTCCGCGGCGACGCGCTTCCGCGCGCAGCCGGCGCCTGGGCCCTCCCCCGTCCCTCCCATCCCCTCTGTTCTCCCGCCTCCCGTTCACTGCCCGCTCCTCCATGCTCTCCCGCCCTCTCTCCCTCTCCTCTTCCTTCCTCTTCGCTCTGATCCTATTTCTCTCTCTGAACCCACCTACACCTCTCTCTCCTCCCATCCCCTGCCCTCTCCTCTCCCTCTCCTCTTCCTTCCTCTTCGCTCTCATCCTCCTCCTCCTCTCTGTGCACCCACCTACCTCTCTCACTCCTCCCATCCTCTTCCTTCTCCCTTCCCTCTTCCCCTCCTCCTCCTTCCTCTTCTTTATCCTCTCTCTCTCTCTGAACCTGCTTACCCCTCCAATCTTCCCTCCTCCTCTCCCCTTTTCTCTTTTTTCCCTCCCCTGCCCCTTGTCTCTCATGCTCCTCTCCCTCTAAACCGGCCTGCGCTTCCCCCTCTTCCCTTCTGTTCTTCACTCCTCGTTTCCACCAGTTCCTTACCCCCACCGTAGTCCTCTCTGTCCCTCCTTTCTCCGCCCTTCCCCATCCTCTCTCCTTCCTCTTCCTTCCTTCCTTCCTCTTCTCAACATTCTCTTCACTCTCTCTACTCTTTCCCATCTTCACATCCCCCCATTCTCCATCCCCTCCTCCAGGCTTAGGTGGCTCAGGAGATCAAGAGATGCCACTGCAGTGCCTCTAAGCGGGAGGTTGTAGGTTTCGAGTCTCGACTGAGACAGGATTATGTACACTAGCTGCATATCTTGGTCGATTTCATCCGCTGTCCGGAGAATTCTAGCGACCCGCCTGCTCCGATCGGCAGTTTTCAACGCACATTCGTCTGAAATTTCTCCGATCAATTTCAAACGAATGCTGGAGTAGTATCGCAACAAGCGGGCCACGGACCGCGCGGAATCTTTCCTTGTCCTGTACTCACTTCTTATTTACATACACACACACACACACTCACATGCACTGCATTACCATATTTGTTGGGAAAACAGTCGAGGGCATAGAGCTTGGGTACCATGTCGGTGGTAGATACCTGGTTGGGGCAAAATCCCCACAAGTCGACATACGTCGGCGCCGGATATCCAGCCGGGGATGATCACTGCCACATCCGGCAATAAAAGCATACACTACACTTACGGGACTATTGACTTACGCCGGTTAACCTGCCCGGAATAAGCAATCAATCAATCAATCCAACCCCTCCACTCCTCACCACACCATTCTCTCTCCATCTCCATCCCATTCCCTGCCCTCATCACTCTCACTCTCACCTCACCCATTCTCTCTCCGTCTTCTCCCCCTTCCCCTCTGCAAGTTCCCCAACTCGTTCCCACCCCAGTCTCTCGCTGCTCATGGCCTCCAAGCGGCCGCTTCCGGAGTTGCGCCTCGAACTTCGCTGGAAGGCCAAGTAGCTGCAATTCTCTGCACGAGCGCGTTTCCGAATTCACAACTGTATTAAATTTCAATGGATTCATTGTTAAATGAAGTCACGCGGGCTACATGAGGTTCGCAAGGTGTAGACTGGCGTCTCGCAATGAGTCAGGGCAATTGACAACGAGATAATTGCGCAGCGTAGAGATAAGTAACTGTTTGCTCTAAAAGACGTCCATTCACTGTTGAGTGAGCTGCAGTTGCTGGAATTGCACTCATGCGGCTGCTTTTAAACATTTCTTATAGAACATGTTCTATTCTCCTTATTACATTACTGAGCTCTATATAAAAAACCTCTCATTAGTCAACATGAAAATGATCTATAAAAACTATAGCTTTTTAGTATCATCAAAAAGGCGCATTTTGTTTGTAACAGTTCTTTTGAATGCACTACTTACTCGTAGTATGAGCAAAGCATTCATATTTGCTTCCCTGAATTAGTCTCATGATAAAAGTAGATAAATTCTTTGAACATCTTTTTTTATTCGTTCAAATGTAAGCAAGGCGGGAAGTAAAATACAGGATCCTGAAGAAAACTATACACACTTCTTGTTTTGCAAAGTCTGGTAAAAATAATTTACATCCAAGAATAACCTAGATCCGGAAATTTTAAAGTAATGGAGTCTGGTCTGATTAGGGTATAAAGGAAATGTTGAAGTTGGAAAACGATGTTTCAGATTACATACCGCACACCTCACTCAGAAAAAATGTTTTGGCTGCATGTTTATCTGCAGTTTCGTTAAACGAAAAATGCCTTCTTTAACGCTAGACCCACTGTTCACAGAGAATCATAGCCATTTCGAATGCAAGTTTCCAGATAAGAGCGAATTATTTACCAATTCATGATTGTTGATGAAAGGGCTCTACTTCGCGAGCGCGGTGTACGGGAGGGGAGGGGAGACAATTAAAACGCGATATTTTATTCCGAAACGGCGGCGCTCGCGCACGCAATGTTGCAATCGGCGGATCGATTGTCTGACCCCAACGAGCGATTCTACAAATTATCGGAGCGGTTTTTCCGCTGCGGCTTGTGTTTATTGAGCCGTCAGAGGCCGCAGACCGCGACTCGTGCTGCCTCCCCCTCCCCCCGGCCACGCCCACCCCGGCTCCACCCCCGGCGCCCGCCCCGCCCGCCCCCGCTGCCGATTTCCCCGCTTTCTAGCCGTAGCCCACTCGCAGTTGCCGTGTTTACCTTACCGGCTCGTACCCGACACCCGGCTCGCAGCTGCTTGTCAGGAAGGGATGGTATTTCGCGGCAGTTTTAATGAACTGGAACATAATCCAAGTTTATGCGAGGGCGAAGCTGTCGCGAGGTTTCTGAAAGGAACTTTTCAGGGCAGTTATTCTTCAATACTTACAGTATAATGTTAATAGAAAATAGTTATAATATATAGTATAATGTTTTCCGTGCTTCTCCAGTGCTGTGTACCCGCAGGTGTACAATATTGTAATGATATGGTTTATGTAGATATATGACCCAGCTTTTTTTGATGCTATTTCATGCCAATATTTTAATAACAGGAATGATTAAGTTGCCAGTAGAAGTAGAAACGATCGGCGGGTAAACTAGAAGTATCTCGCAATGGTGTAAAGAGAGAAGTATTTTTTCATTTATTTTCAGAGGTTTTCGTTTAAAATTTGCTTAAAATGTAAAAACTTATTAGCTTACTAGTCTTTCATTTTCTTTACATGCCCTAATATAAGTAAAACATCAAAATTTTGAATTTCACAGAAGTCAAGCAAAAGAATCCCAGACGAATATGACGTAATTAAGTACTTTGGTCTACTCGCGTTGGTACGTTACTACGTAACAGAAATGTCTTCCGAATTCGCATTAAGTTGTTACCTGGAATTAACGAATTTTAATCGTACTTTTGATCACATAATTCACTTTATTTCTGTGCAGTTTTTACCATTTATTCCTAAGCACTTTTTTCTGTTTTTGTTTTTCTGTTTCTGTACTTGTCATTAGCTCTTTATTTGCAACAAAGGAACTCTCTCCAGCAGAATATGAATCTGAAATATCTTCCGTTTCTGCTCGTGACGCTCAAGGTGTTTTGGAGGTTTAAATAGGAAAGTCTGTAATATTTGAACATTAAAAGCTTTCACTTCTATATTTTCAATACATAATTCCATATTGTATGTTTCAATGAGACTTATTACAGTTTTGTAGAAAAGTTATATTTGTTTCTGTAGAACACATGGAATCAGTGGAATGTCGATTCAAAATAATGACTTATGTATTACATTATTCAATGAATTGAAAAAATATATAAAATTAATAGTTTTGTGGTCAAGTTTAAGACCGTATTTAAAGAATTTTTTTTTTTACATTTGTCACATCCAATGATTAACATACTTGTCTAAAATTTCTATATTTAACCACTTTTTTGTTACTAGGACTCGGCAGTAAGAGTTTTTTTTTCCAATCCGCCGTTTTTTCGCAACATTGCAATACATTCTCTATACTGCGTAAGCAGTAGCGAGAAATTAAAATGAGGAATAATATTAAACGGTACAAAATGTCGCCTTTGGATTATTTGATACCACCATCAAACAGAATTTTATACAAACGCAGAGTAAAAAAAAAAGCAAAATGTTAATTAGCCAAATTTTAATAAAATTTAGTAATGAAATTACATTGTATTTTCTAAAATGTTTTATTATCGGTCGGGGTGTTTATTCTTGATTTGGGAGGGTGTGAGAATTACAGTGTACCCATTCGACAAAAATGATTGATCTCTTCCAAACTATTCACTGTGTTAATTTGAATCTATATGTAGCCAATATACTGAAACCGTCATAAGAACCAAGTATGTATATTTTTCATCAACAATGTTCAGGAGACAACTGTTAATTTTTTCAACTGCCCATATCCACATCCCCTCAGGGAAGATCGAGTAGGTGGGCATCATCTTTGGTGAAGAGATGTAGACGGTACCCGGACCCTGAGTTTCACGGCGGTACTCAATGTCGATAGCATCAAGGTGAAGGCAATGCTAAGCTCCTGATTGCCGGCCGCTAACCCACCAGTCGGGCCTATGGCGCCTCGACCTTTGGGCAGAAGCGGGTGAAGGTGATTCTTCGGAATGCTCTAGAATCCTCGTATAGAAATCCGGCAGAAAACTGATTCCACTCGTCAGATTGCCTTGGTTCACCGGCGATACGTCGTTATCTTAAAGGTGTATAAATTTAGGACACGGGAAGGGAACGCCAAGCCGCCCGAACCACAGTTCGGGTGGTCCTCTGTTGGGCTCTTGGCTTCGTCGTGGCAGTGACCCGAAACTCTGGGCATAGAGGAGGGACTCGTCCCAGCTCATGTGAGTGGCGCATTGATTTGGCTCCGGTGCTAGCCTGGAAAGCGAAGGTCTCTGAGCTAACAGGGCAGCCCGACCCAGGCATTGAACTCGTATGGGAAGGTTATGGAGAGGGAAACCTGAGTTCTGGCGGGAACCAGATACTGGTCCAAAGACGTACGCCTGCGGGGTGTGTGGATAGAGGCTAAACTCCCAGGTGTCCATTGCGGGGTTGATTCTCCCTGGTAGAATACAAGGTGCGAGGTAGGAGCTCCATCAAGTTCACACACAAATCCGTATCCACGACGGCGTAAGTAGGTATTCATATTTTTTTATTTCCTTTCATGGAAAGATCTTTAAAGTGTTATAGATAGATCTAAACCTATATCATAAGGAAATAAATAATTTTATTGAAGATTGTACTAAAAATTAGGGTTTAAGGGACGTTTCTACTAAAAACGAGGGTTTAAGTAAAATTTCTTGATTAAAACTTTACCACTACAAGACATTCTCTCTCCAGCGAAAAACTTCGTCACAGTTCGATAAGTGGCAGAATTTTCTTTAGTTCTTCTCGTCGCATCACCAAATTACGAACATTAATTAACAAACATGACATTTATAGTATTGGCGATTCATTGCCTCATTATGGTGGTCAGCTACATTTGACAAGAGTCAATTAGAAACTTCTGACTCCATGAACTGCTAAGCGCTCAAATAATTTCGCTTTGCAGGTGACTAGAGAAAGGTTCTCAAGCGATTGGACTCTACAACGGTTCAAGAAGGTCAGATATTGTTTTTTATTAAATTTAGTATATTTTTTCTCACAAATTTTATTGTTTACTTTTGCACTCCATGTTCTCCAATTTGCATGACAAAAATTAATATCACAAATCGTAATAACTAAAATAAGTTTAATAAATAAAATTTACGAAGATATTATTAAAATATAATTTTCGATTTGATATGATAAATCATTCTCACTACTAAGCCTTGTAAATTAAGTACGAATCTTTGGCAGAACAGTACTACATCTATTAAAAGTATTAATTATATCTAAGAATATTTATATTTGAACCTTTGTGTGATAAATATTTTAAAAAAATAATAAAACAGAGTTCGATAATTTACGCAGTTATTCTTACATACTATAGTTAAATAAAACAAAATATCTCTTCGTCAATAATTCGCATATTTTGTGAAATATTCTACTGAAATATTTCGTTGTAACATATTGCCAAATATTGGAAAAAGAATGATAAAAAGAATTGTACTTGTGCCTGTCGAGCGTGAGTTATAATATTCTGAAAATTGAATTTTATACACTCGAGCAATTTTTATTTCGTTAGTTTGGGGATCCCTTCAGATAATAGTGGTTTCCCACTCAGAATGTCAGCGTCATATCTCTCGTTGCAAACTTGTCATAGTTACGTCAACACCGAAACAAACGAGAAAACTATGGAAGCGCGGCAGCCGCATTTTATCACACGATTGTTTGAACTTCCACTGGCCGCGCTCGGAGCTCCATCGCGGGGTAATTCGACACATTACCACGGAAAAATATTTCGCCGCCGTGGGCAATTAAAGTGGTTAAAAATAACGGAAACACATGAACAATTTTTCAATGGCAACCACGGGCGAGGTTCCACTCCAACGCTCAAAGCGGAGGGGGCGCTCGATTGCCGCGGGCGGGGAGTAGGGGTGGAGCGCAGTGGGTGGAAAGCGGAGAGCGAATGATGAAGGGTGGAGGATGAAGAGGAAAGGGTGAAGGATGGAAGGCAGAGGAAGAAGGGCTCTATCGCCGCGGGCGGGGAGTGGAGGGTGGAGGGCGAAGGGTGGAGGGCAGTGGATGGAAAGCGGAGCGCGAATGATGGAGGACGAAAGGTGAAGAGGAAAGGGTGAAGGATGAAGGGGAGAGGTGTAGGTGAAGAAGAAGGGCAGAAGGCGAAGGGCAGAAGGTGGAAGGCACAAGGCGAAAGAGAGGACGAATGGCGGAGGGCACAGGGTGCGGGTGGAGGGTTCAGAGCGAAGGGTGGAAGGCCAAGTGTGGAATGGGGAGGACGAAGATTAAACGAGATAGAGAACGGACGACGAAAGAAGGAAGGTAGAGGGTGAAGGTGGGGAACCGAACCTGAAGACCTGAGGGCGAAGAGTGAAAGGCGAAGGGCAGAGGGAATAAAGGGCGGAGAAAAAAGGTCGAAGAGAGGCGGGGGAATGGCAGAAGGCGAAGGGTAGAGTGGAAAGCATGGGGACAGAGAGTGAAGAGGGAGGGAAGCGAAGGGCTAATGGAGGAAGGCGGAAGAGGAGGAAGTGGGGCGAGGGACGGTGCGCAACACCCCCCCCCTGCACGCGTGTATGAATATCGCCACCCTCCACCCACACACACGTGCATATATTCTGTACCACCACTAGCTGTACATGCGCACCCTCAGTCCTCACTCCTCTTGTACACTCCAACATTGCTTCATCCTCCCCATCTCCTCAACAGACACTTATCCTTCTGCTTGTACCCGAATACAGGCCACCTCGGAACCGGTACTCATTCCAGAAAACGATTGGCCGGTAGAAGACTCATTCCCTTAAACGTATTAAATTATGCCACTGAAATCGATTTTATCAGTTAAAATCTAAACTCATAGCTTACTTAATGCTTATATAATACATATAATTGAGAAAATGTACCTAGTATGAACACGCTCGTTACGGAGAAACATAACTCGTGTTAATGTAAGCAGCTGTATTTAAGTATATACGGTACGTGTTTACGGTATGTAATTGCAGGACGTTTATGTACATGTTTGGCCTTACTAAACCGGCCATTAAATCTTTCATTCACCACAGTTCTATTCTGAAAATCAAATTATCTCAAACTAGTCGTAGATATTTTTTGTGTGTTTGCGGCAGGAGGGAGATGTGACAGGTGTGAGCGTTATAACAACCTCAAACTCTTGAAAAAGGTCGATTAAGGAATGCACTCTACTACATTTTTCTTCACTCTCATCTTAAAGGCTCTATACACATGCAAGACACGGCCGCTAGCCAGGCTTGTGCTGTTTGTCAGTCTCATGTCGCAACATTGTTTCCAAATGTGTGAACAATGAAGCAGGTAGCAGGGCAACAGATTTACAACAGACAAGTCAAGCGAGGTTTCCACGTTGGTGCCTAGCTTTAAAGGGACCTACACACACGCTTGAGGTATGTGATAATTTTGCCCGTTAACATTATCATAAGCGTCTGTGATCACAACCTGTTGAGTACAACTGTCACGAACGAAACTAGTTGGTTCATTTTGTTGATAGAGGTTCGCGGTGCTCGAATCCTGTGTCTGTAAACTTTTTCCATGCAGGCTTGTTAAACCTCTTCAGCAGGTATTGTTCAGGACATCAATTGAGAAGCCCTAGGGTTCGAGTCCTGACGGTAGCGACCTAGATAGCTAGGTCGAATTCACCTGTTGGCTGTAGGAGAATTATATCAATCTGCATCTCCGATCGGTGGTTTCTCCAGTCAACTCCAGCCGAATGCCGGAGAGGTACCCTACCAATAAGGGCCACGCGCGCCATCTTGTACCTTACACTTACGATACGAATGGACACAGCATTTGACGCCCAACCTCAACTGTTGTACGAACTGCTCAGGGGTGTCGGTCACTGGCCTGTGGCACTTTCTTGAGAAGTCCGAGCTGACTTCTCACCAGTTGACACTAACTGCCCCAAAAGTTACGTTAACTCCCATTTCTTTTATTGAAACAAAGAAATCGTTCATTATAATGAAATACTACAATTGTCATATTTGAAATTGTCAGTTGAGAATAAAATTAAAGATTTTGAATCAAATGTGAATCAGTGTTTAATGTGCTGTTTTTGCATTAGTTCTGGTTTGGAAGTTTACAGACAACGATTCTTGACTGTTAAAAGTGCTGTCTGCCCTTATGGGACGCTTGCTATTTTCTCACATTATTGGTATTTAAAAAAATAACAGTGATTTAATTAAATATAACACAATATGAAAGAAGGCAAAGATTTTGTCATTCAAACAAATTCCTATCACTTGGTAAAAAGGCAGAATTTAAAAACAAAATAAACATGAAATAAAGTAATAAGTAAATAAACAAAATTCAAATTTTGTTGTTTCATAGAAAAAATCCGGGAAACAAGTATTCGTAGGAATTCATCATTCATAGATTATTCTGCGCTTACGTTCCCCGCTTCAGCATGTTGTGCTCCTTTTCTGGATTTGGAGGGGAAATGAGAGTGCAGTCAAACAATGCTCACAGGCGCACGGGGCTTCCCTGGCGGCCAAACAGGTCGTGCGGGCGCGGTTTCACAGGTCTGCTCTGCATGGAGCGACCCGCCCTTGCCCACACAGAACCGAACAAGGGATGAGCCGGAGCAAGACGTGTGCATTCAGATTAGGCTCAAATTGGGAGGGGGAGATGTAGAGTGATTGTTTCCCCGCGAGTAATTCGATGTCCCGGACTGGAAAACTATAAATGTTCTCACTAGGGACAACATTAATCCATATCTAGGTGCCTGATTTATCATCTCCACACTTTGAGATGTTTAAATAAAGGCATTCGAATAAAGAAAAGTGGGAAAAATCATT
>BOPP01000062.1:5938196-5963719 GCA_017312745.1 Gryllus bimaculatus
AATCATTCCAAGACCATTCTTGAGAATTATACAGAATGTGCATGCAATAGTCAAGATGTGTCATTTTTTAAGAATTGTCTCTTCTCTCTCTCTCTCTTCTCCTCTCTCTAGTAGTATATATAACTACTGATATATTATATATATATACAATATATACACGTATATAGCCCGTATATATATATATATATATGGTGAGTGTACAACGGTATCATTAACTCTCTTATAGTTTAATTCTTGATATTTCAGAATATTCTTTCTGTAGTAAGTGTGTTATTATTTACTTTGCTTTTATTTCGAATTATGTAAGATGAAATCACTGAATAAGTTATTTTTAAACAAGTATTGGAAATTGGCGTATAGAACATACACAACTTTTTAAGCCAGAATTGGCTACCGAAATACACAATGCGAGTCCCTTTAGTAGACACGCTCTTTGATGTACTGACATCAATATTTTGCTTTACATTATTTGTTTTCCTTCCTTCATCTGAACTTTTACACCATTTTTTTCCGTTCATTTTTCGCTTAAAGTCATCTCAATCTGGTCGTAATTAACCCCCGACTTATTTTTCTCCTACTACTCTCGCAACGCCTTCCCCTCTCATAAATCGTAATCCTCCTCCCCTGCATCCCGCCCCCCCTGCCTCTGCCCCCTCATACATATACGCATCGCAGCATCACATTCGCGGATGGAAACCCACATGGCGTCCTGCTAGTAACCGCTGGGAACTGGTATTGCATTTTCAAACCTCATAGCTGCCGCACATATTAAAACAAAGCCCACCTTCAAAAAATAATTATGTTAATTATTTCGCGCGACCTTTAACCGGATAATAAAACAAGGGAAATGAAAAAAGGCCCTCGCGGGCGGACGCGGCGAACATGGGCCGCGCGCGCAATTGCGCATCGGCGAAAAACACAAACACTGCCTGGGGAACCTTTGGCAAGTTGCGCGAGGCCGCCGGGGAGGCGGCGGGGCGGGAAGGACCCGCGGGGACAGCGGCAGGCGGCCAGAGTAGTGGGGAGTATAATAGCGTGGGAGGCATGAGCGGGGGGACGAGCGCCAAAGCGAGACGGACCTGTGGAGAGAAAAAAAAGGTGGTGGATGGGGGGACAAAAAGGCCGAGGCCAAGGCGAACAGGGGCGGATTGAGGAAGCGGATGTAGAGCCCGAGGAGGCTGGGCAGAGGGTAGGAAGGAGCTAATGTTAGGGAGAGGCAACAGAGGCAAAGAGCCTAGGCAGACGTTGGTATGGGGGTAGATAGAACGGGCGCTGAGGGCAATATGATGGGGTGGGACCACAAACGAGCAAGACAGGCCGATGAGCGAGGTGGGTGGACAGGCCGAGGCCAAGGAAGAAACCGGGCGGATTGGGTTGGGCACCGAGGGGTGATGCTGGGCAGGATAGTGTGAAGGGTGGTCGGTGGGGACGCTGGAGGGTTGAACCTGAGCGAATGGAGCCCAGCGGAGGTTGTGGAGCGGAGAGTGCGAAGTGTATTGTAGGGTGGGGTTGGGTAAGTGGGTCGGGGATGGGGTATAGTAGAGCAAAGATGGGTGGGAAGAGCCCCGGCGCGGGAGCGAGGCGTGCGCGGTGTGGCGGCAATGGCCTTCGCACTCTGGAAGTGTGGGCGGGCCGAAAACGTAGAGGATGAGTAGAGAGGGCGGGAGGGTACGAGAAAGGGCGGGAAGCATACGGGAGCGTAGTGGCGAGATAGTGTAGCGGGACGCCGTGGATCTCCTCTGGCGAGTGTCTCCTCCGCGACCAAGCCCCACTGGTGTTATCGCGCATGCAATGCCCTGCGGAACCCCCTCAACTGCCCTGACGCCGGGCATTCCTGCAAGCGGTAAGGTATGTGGCCGTGATTTGCACGACGATTAGGGAGCTCGTGGGAGAGCAGTGACTCCGCCAGGACGCGCTCAAGCCGTAACTCATTCACTTACTTGTACTGTACTAGCTTCAGTGGTACAACGTTATCGGTCGAGCTCTGTAAATACCGGTTTGTGGGTTCAATCGAAGCCGCAAGATTTTTAGGGAAAGTTAAACCCAACATCCTAATCGTAACGCCCTTAACCTCAGACCGAGGGAAGCCCGTAGCCATAAAACCCAATCTGCCAGCTAAAATTTAAACCCCCGCCAGTTTCGTCGCCCCGAGTGATTGCCTTCTTTCTCCGCTAGGTGATGAAAGCAGCATAGCGAAGATCCTGCGTGGTCAGATTCAGGCAGGCTTAATGCCCTCCTGCACGTCCCTCGCCGACGCGTATAAATAAGCAATCATTAAATTTCTAGAAATTTGCCCGTTCACGTTCCTACCCAAACTTCGCAAAAGTAATCAATTTAATGCGAGAGAAACCTAGCCTCTAATATCTCTTTGCATTCATCTAATAGCAATTTTGTCGAGAACCAGCTCCCCACAAAGAAAAATTTCAAATCGAAAAGTCACATATTTGTTGCTCGAAAATTATTTTACGTATCTATAAGTTATCTACAAATAATGTTGCGTTGCGCAAGTTACCACGTCACCGTTAGTCTCTCGCCCCCGGTACCACTCGCTATAAGTTTTCATTTATAGTCTTTATAGTAACTTGGTTGGATGATAAAATTTAGATTGTCAATATTGTTTTATTAACTCAATGAATAATTAACGGAATACGTTACGGTTAAAATTAGGTGCTCCACATTGATAGAGAATGAAAAATTTCTAGAGTTTTTCGTAAAATAACGAAACAAATTATTCCTGTAACTGTTAAATTTTTCCTTTCATCGTTCACTTTTCTCGTTTATTTTTAAAAAAGCGTTGATTTAAATCTTCATGTAGTTCCCTATATGAAAAACTACTCACCGATTCTCTTCTTTCTCTCCAAGAAAAGGAGCGATGATGTTCGTAAGCTATTGAGTTTCGTTTGAAGGTTACTTCTTTCGGAATATTAGATGTCGCAAGTGTTAGTAAACAGTCGCAGAAGTAATTTTTCGCGAGTGAAGAAGAACTCAGCTACAAGCCAAGCTTTCCAATATATCTTAATATTTGAATTGAATAAAGCTCTTCAGACCTGCGTGGAAGCCCAGTTGAATTTATAAATTATATTGGTACTTATCAGATTTTCCGAGCGCCACATAAGGAATAACAAATTATCACGTCCAGTCCAGTGGTTAGGAGAACTGTATTTCTGAGAAGAGTGAAGTTCTTTTTCTGTAACAAAATAGGGTACAAGCACAAGTAAGGAGACCTGTTTCCGCCAGTGGAACATGAACAGCAAAGAAAGAGGTTTCAATAAGACAAAGTACTGTGCATTCACATTGTGTGATCCTTTAAATTAAGCAAGCGCAGAAGGTTACCGAGTTGCAAAGAACTGTCCTTTTTACCTGGTTGTTGCGAAAAACGTATTGACTCAAAGCAAATTTTGGTATACTTTCAGTGTTAAACATCCGTTAGTTTTTTTTGTTTGTTGGTTTTTACTTTCTCCTTTTCTTCCTCCAAAATGGGCTGCAGCTGATTTTTCTCAACTGAATATCTATTTTATTCAAGACAAAAAATTCTTTATCTATAAAGGGATTCCAACAATTCCTTTATCATTTTTTAAGGCTGTCTAAGCTTGGGACAGAACCGTTTTAGGTTAAGTTGAAATGTTCAAAGAAAAATACTCTTTTATCAGATATCGGACGAATGTAATAATGAAATACAATACTGAACGAACGATCGTCTCTGCGTATATATATTGTGAGTGTACAAGGTATCATTTAACTCTCTTATAGTTTAATTCTGATATTTCAGAATATTCTTTCTGTAGTAATGTGTTATTAATTTACTTTGCTTTTATTTCGTAATTTATTAAATGAAATCACTGAATAAGTTATTTTTTAAACAATATTGGAAAATTGGCTATAGAAATACACAACTTTTTAAGCAAATTGGCTACCGAAATACACAACCGAGTGCCTTTCGTGAAGCAGGCTCTTTGATGTACTGACATCAATATTTTTGCTTTACATTATTTGTCTTTCCTTCCTTCATCTGAACTTTTACATCCATTTTTTTCCTTCATTTTTCGCTTGTCATCTCAATCTGTCTAATAACCCACGACTGTATTTTTCTCTACTACTCTCCAACGCTTCCCCTCTCATAAATCGTAATCCTCCTCCCCTGCATCCCGCCCCCCCTGCCTCTGCCCCCTCATACATATACGCATCGCAGCATCACATTCGCGGATGGAAACCCACATGGCGTCCTGCTAGTAACCGCTGGGAACTGGTATTGCATTTTCAAACCTCATAGCTGCCGCACATATTAAAACAAAGCCCACCTTCAAAAAATAATTATGTTAATTATTTCGCGCGACCTTTAACCGGATAATAAAACAAGGGAAATGAAAAAAGGCCCTCGCGGGCGGACGCGGCGAACATGGGCCGCGCGCGCAATTGCGCATCGGCGAAAAACACAAACACTGCCTGGGGAACCTTTGGCAAGTTGCGCGAGGCCGCCGGGGAGGCGGCGGGGCGGGAAGGACCCGCGGGGACAGCGGCAGGCGGCCAGAGTAGTGGGGAGTATAATAGCGTGGGAGGCATGAGCGGGGGGACGAGCGCCAAAGCGAGACGGACCTGTGGAGAGAAAAAAAAGGTGGTGGATGGGGGGACAAAAAGGCCGAGGCCAAGGCGAACAGGGGCGGATTGAGGAAGCGGATGTAGAGCCCGAGGAGGCTGGGCAGAGGGTAGGAAGGAGCTAATGTTAGGGAGAGGCAACAGAGGCAAAGAGCCTAGGCAGACGTTGGTATGGGGGTAGATAGAACGGGCGCTGAGGGCAATATGATGGGGTGGGACCACAAACGAGCAAGACAGGCCGATGAGCGAGGTGGGTGGACAGGCCGAGGCCAAGGAAGAAACCGGGCGGATTGGGTTGGGCACCGAGGGGTGATGCTGGGCAGGATAGTGTGAAGGGTGGTCGGTGGGGACGCTGGAGGGTTGAACCTGAGCGAATGGAGCCCAGCGGAGGTTGTGGAGCGGAGAGTGCGAAGTGTATTGTAGGGTGGGGTTGGGTAAGTGGGTCGGGGATGGGGTATAGTAGAGCAAAGATGGGTGGGAAGAGCCCCGGCGCGGGAGCGAGGCGTGCGCGGTGTGGCGGCAATGGCCTTCGCACTCTGTGAAGTGGGCGGGGCCGAAACGTAGAGGATGAGTAGAGAGGTGCGGGAGGGTACGAGAAAGGTGCGGGAAGCTACGGGAGCGAGTGGCGAGATAGTGTAGGCGGGACGCCGTGGATCTCCTCTGGCGAGCGTTCTCCTCCGAAAGCCACTGTGTGTCGCCATGCAATGCCCTGCGGAACCCCCTCAACTGCCCTGACGCCGGCCAGTTCCTGCAAGCGGTAAGTGATGTGTGCCTGATTTGCACACGTAGGACCGTGAGAGCAGTGACTCCGCCAGACCGCTCAAGCCGTACTCATTCACTGTACTGTACTGTACTAGCTTCAGTGGTACAACGGTTATCGGTCGAGCTGTAATACCGGAGTTTGTGGGTTCAATCGAAGCCGCAGATTTTTAGGGACGGAAAAATCCTTCGTACGCCTACTTTCAGAGAGGAAGCCCTAGCATAAAACAATCTGAGCTAAATTTAAATCGCCAGTTTCGTCGCCCGAGTGATGCCTTCTTTCTCCGCTAGGTGATGAAAGCAGCATAGCGAAATTTGCGTGGTCAGATGGCAGGGCAGGCTTAATGGTCTGAGTCTCGAGCAGGCTTAATGGTCTGAGAGAAACCTAGTTTTCTAATATCTCTTTGCTATTCATCTAATAGCATTTTCAGAAAACTCTCCCACAAAAAATTTTCAAATCGAAAAGTTCACATATTTGTTTGCTTCGAAAATTATTTTACGTATCTATAAGTTATCTACAAATATGTTGCGTTCGAAGTTAGCCACGTCACCTAGTTCTCGCGGTACCACTCGCTATGTATTTCATTTATAGTCTTTATAGTACTTGTTTGATGATATTTAATTGTCAATAATTGTTTTATTAACATCAATTGAATAATTAACGGAATAGTTACGGTTAAAATTAGTGTTAATTGATAGAGAATGAAAAATTTTCTAGAGTTTTTCGTAAATAACGAACAAATTATTTGCCTTAACTTTAAATTTTTCCTTTCATCGTTCACTTTTTTCGTTTATTTTAAAAAGCGTTGATTTAAATCTTCATGTAGTGTCTATATGAAACACTCCAGATTTCTCTTTCTCTTTCAAACAAGGAATATGTTCGTAGCTATGAAGTTTGGTTGAATACTTCTTTTCGGAATATTAGATGTCCAAGTAACAGTCGCAGAAGTAATTGTTCGCATGAATAAGAACTCAGCTACAACCAGTTTCCAATTATATCTATATTTAATTGAATAAAGTTCAGACCTGCGTGGAAGCCAGTTGATTTATAATTATATTGGTACTATCAGATTTTCCGAGAATAACTTACACGTCAGAGTGTTAGGAGAACTGTGCTGAGTGATAATTCTTTGCTGGAAAAATTAGGGTACACAAAGAAGACTGTTTCCGTGGAACATGAACAAAAAAGAGGTCAATAACAAAGTACTTGCATTCACATTATTGTATTTTAATTGCAAGGTACCATTTCAAAGGAATGTCCTTACTGGTTGTTGGAAAAACGTATTGACTCAAAGCAAGTTTGTATACTTCAGTGTTACATTCCGTTAGTTTTTTTGTTGTTGTTTTTCCTTCTCCTTTCTTTCTCCAAAATGCTGCAGCTGATTTTTCTCCAACTGCAATATCTATTTTATCAGACAAAAATTCTTTATCTATAAAGGGATTCCACAATTCCTTTATCATTTTTAAGGCTGTCTTAGCTTGGGACAGCTTTTTGGTTTGAAGTTGAAATGTTCAAAGAAAAATGACTCTTTATCGAATATCGACGTGTAATAATGAAATATGACGAACGTCCATTGAAACCAATGTCCAGCGTAAAAAACGTAGAAATCATTAGTTGTCATTGCATTTCATTTATTACATGTTTAGATTATATTATGCTTGAAAGTAGAAAAAAAAACCTTTATAGTAATGTTTTAGTCAAGTTTTGACTTCTGGGAATAACCAAAGTTATAAAACTATATGATAAACTACGTACATAACTTTTGATATTATACCGTCTTTTATCCCACCTCCAAGTTGTACTTTTCCTTCTTCTTCGGTTGGTAATATATTCTAATTTATAGGGAGATTTTTCATTAAGTATAGCGGAACTGTTTTCATGGCCTAAATGCATTTAAGTTACAATACTTTTTTCTCTAAGATTTTTTTCTCTTATACTCTGCAGAAACATTCATATACTATTTTTATAATTAAATAATTATTTTGTTGTTTCACAGTATGTATGCATATCGTTATTTTAATCTGTATAGAAATATTTTGGGTATTTTTCGTCCTTGGACGTAATGTATCAGACATTTTATTTTCCGAATGTCTTGCAGTGGTCATTTTTGTAGGCGGAATATTCTGACTCTTGACATTTTTCTCAATTCGAGATTTTAACTTGAAAGCCTCTCAACTAATCTACCTCCCATATAACATTCTTTTTTATTTTCGCTTGGCCAGGAGTTTTTAGCAGCCATGTACAACTCATAAATTGGTAATTATCATAATTATAAAATACACTGCAAAAGGTTAATCTATGTTAGTCATTTTAAGATGAATTCCCTGGCCCTTCCTTTTATAAGTTTTCGACAATTTTTTTCTGAGGTGTTGAAGTGTAGAGCTGATGCTATTCGCAATAATTTCCGGTAGAATTTGAGGAAGAAGTGAGATAAATCTACTGTGGTGGGTGTGATATTGGTAAGCTGGAAGTTTGCGATAAAACAGTGTGTTTTAGTGATTGTTCATAAGAATTTTGTTTTGTATTGTTTGGTTTTTGAAAAAATTGGTTTTGGATGCAATGGCCCAGTATCCATAGTTGCAACAAACGTGTAAATAAAAGTTACAATAATGAAATAGATTAGTACTTCGTGCTATCCAAGTCATAAGTGTTTAAAAACATTTAGAGCATTTTTTGATAACATAATTGTTTAAAAATTGCCTGTATTTCACAACTCGTTTTAAAAAATGCACATAATCTTATTTAAATATTTATTGTTTAAGAGCAGATTTTATTATAAACAAGTTTAAAGATTGGTAAGTTTGTAAAAATGTTTCAGGGATTTGCAACTTTCGAAAATTCAACAAATAAATCAAAAAACGGATCTATGCCATGTTGGAAAGCGTACTTTCCTCTATTCAAAGAGACCATTGAAACAAAAAATTTAGAGTAATTTTCAGAAAATTTTTAAAATGTATTTGGTGCATGGTGTTAAATTGTTCCTCAAAACAAAATATCTTCAAGAACGCAAGGAGCCGTCACAGCCAGACCGGTCGGGGAATATCGAATTTGATGAAAATCCTCCGTACACTTTACCCTCTGGTGTTGTTCACCACAGGCGGACGGAGACCGTCAGAAAGACAAACGAAAAACAGTTTTCCGGTGTGAGGGACAAACAATACCGAGTTTTTCTGTCGGAAATTCGCATACTTTCTCTGCACTACGTAAGACGTTTGGAAAAAATAATAATGTTTTTGAAGTACACAATTACATTGTATTTAAGTGTAAACTTCCAAATACATTCACTCACTTTTGCGATCGTACAAAATCTGAGAATAAATATTTTATTGATTGATTACATCTAAATTCAAACTGAGAACTAATGTTTTCAGAAAGAAATGTTTACAACTTTTTATTGTTTCAAAATCAGACAAAATAATTTTATCGTCAAATGTTTAACATGTAATGTCAAACAATTATATACTTTTAATTCGTGTTTCACATTTCATCATGTGAAATGTTTGAGGATTGGCCAATTTTTGTTTTCTGTTTTGGAGAATGGTCTAACGGAAATATCTTTGTTCAAACATGATCACACTATGGATACCATATTTTATTCAATTTGAAATAGGCGATATTCAGCTTCTCTCCTGTTTGAAACATTAATCCACATCTTCATCTTCATCTTCAACCATTTCGTAAATATGACGAATGCCTCGTTGACAGGCGTGAACGAACAACCTTATTTGCCTCTTCTTAAACTAAAAACGTTACTTTCATTGTTCTGAAGATAAAAATGAACTGTAAAATATTTTTATGTTCTCATATAAGTAACACACGTTACTTTTATGACACTTCAATGATAATTTCATTGCATAAAAGCAGAGACATGAATAGATAACTGATTCAAATGGCCTAAATATTTTCGTCGTATCAGAATACATTTTGTTGTTGTTGTTTTGTTAAAATTGTCGCTCTCATGTTAATGATCCGAGATAGTAAGCATAAAAAATAGTGAAGAAGGAATGCATAGAGGAATGTAGAGGAGGAATGCGAAAATGATTGACAACAAAGCCGTTCACACGCCCTCGTGGATGTCGCATGGAGAGTGTGTACTGTGTACTGTGTCAATTTATTTGAATTCTAGAATATAGATCAGTTTTGAATATTTTCTTCGTAATCTTAGATATTCAATAAAATTATAACAAACATTTTTCAATTTGCTACAGTTTACACATGATCACTTTAATTTATTTATTTTTTAAAACATAATTAGTTAATATTTTAATGTTGAAGTATAAGGCTGAAAAAAGATATTATTTCAGCAAATATTGAAAAAATAGCGTAATGTAACTTTAAGCTAACTTCCCCTACCCCATGTAACGCAGCGTAACGCTTTCTCAAACTCCTCTCCCCCATGTTTGATGTTGCGTAATATACGGACGACCCCCACAATCTACGATGTCCCCCCATATATATATCTAATATATATATATATATATATATATTATATATATATATATAATATATTATATTATATATATACTGGTATTCTAATAAAAAAATAGCTGGATCGTCCCTGGCGTAATGTAGTGCATGGAATTGTAAGTGTGGGTAAGAGGTAAGGGGTGAGGATAGGGCAAGGAAGGGGAAGGAAAGATATCGCGCGGTCCGTGGCTCATTTGTTGGGTACTGCACCAGCATTCACCTGGTGTTGATCGTCGAAACTACGGAAAACTATCGATCAGTGCAGCCGACCTCTAGAATTCTCCAGACAGCGGCTGAATTCGACCTAGCAATTGAAAAAGTGCCAAAGTTGCAAATCCTGTCATCTTCGGAACTCGAATCCTACAACCTCCGGGTTAGAGGCACTGCAGTGACGTCATGAATATACTAAGCCTTTTTTTAAATTTATGATTTGATTTTTTTTTGTACGAAGATCAGTTTTACAGAATTATACATATGTTTAGAAGGCTTCACTTACATTAATACTACAAAGGTTGAGGTAACCATGATGGCACCGCATAGGTTCGCTTTCAGTTCTAGATCTGAAAATATTTTACATAAGATATGAAATAGGTATTTATTTGAGATGCGAGTAGGATGAACCGGGTTTTTACAAAGATTGACTCAAGATAAATTTTAGATGTGGTTAGAATATTGGAGAAGAAGTTAAGCACAGGACAGGTAAGCATTATGATAAATAAAGAGATCGAGGTTAAATTCATTTTGTAATTGGTGATTTGATACGAACCAGGATGCATTAGTATGATTTAATATGAACCAAAGCCAGTAGATACATTGGTATGACCCAGGTTGCATGCGAATATATTGTTTTGGCTTTCTAGATCAAGACCATTTGCTGTTTATCTCTTAACTCATATTTATGCCGAATGATAAGTCATGGAAGAAAATTAGAATTGATTGTGCAATTCAAAGTATTCTCTAACAAGTGTCTGATTGCGCAAACCTCAACAGAAATTGCCAACCATTTTTGCTTTGCTAAATTAATGCGAGACGTAATTCCAGATAATATCGGAACTGTTTCCGTACGAAAAGCCATATCAGCGTATTCTCATTTCACATTTTTCAGTTGAACGACAATAAATATGTCTTTGGGGCAATCACTTGTTTATAGTCTCTCTTCCCCTATCTTCACCGCCTTCTCCTCCGTCGGCTTCAATCGCAGTTGGCATTCGTGCACGTCATTTCCCAGTTGCCGATTGCTAATCCGCAACGCGGCCGAGAGCGTTCCGGCCCTTCGGGAGGGGAAATGAGACTCCCCGCCCAACCCTCTCACCCTCTCCCTCCTGCCTCCCCGCCCCGGCGCTCTCCCCGCCCCGCCCAGCGCGCCCGCGGGGCCGCGCAGGACGCTACCCGTCGGTTCTTCCGCAGACTCGAAAATTATCTCCCGTGTAATCCACGGGTCGCTAAGTTGAAGTTTCCGACAGGAATAAATCATGCCTTCAGGAAATGGGTTTTATTTATGGACGTCGTGGGAGCTGGGTATTACTTCCATCGATCCGGCCGGCGGCGGCGGCGGCGGGGTTCGTCCTGTGCCGCCCCCGCCCGCCCTTTCCACCTCATTCGGCGCGCCGTCCTCGCCCCCGCGTCCCCGCCTGTGCGGCCGTCCTCGCTTCCCGTTGCCTCGTCCTCGCTTCACACTCCCTCATTGCTCCACGACACAACAACCCGACCTCACTTGCCGCTCTCGTTCTCACTCTCTGTCCTCGCTGTCCGTCCTCATTCCATGTTTTTGCTCGCCATCCTCGCTCTCTGTTCTTGCTTCTGGACCTTTCTTCTTGACTCTGGCACCATCCCTTAGCGCTCCCGTCACCCGCAACCCGTCCTCACTTGCCTTCCTCATTCCTCTTCGCTGTCCGTTCTTGCTCCACACACTTTCAGTTGTTATTCATCATCACTCCCCGTCCTCGCTCTCGGTTCTCGTCCTCACTCCCTGTTCTCCGTTCGCCTCTCGTCTCACTCCCCGCCCTCACTCTCCGTCTTCACTCCTCGTCCTCACTTCGCGACCTCGCTTCCCCACCTCCCCCATCATTATTTTCATCTACTTACTGAACTGCATGTTGTTTATCGTTCCGCTACCCTTTTCTCCCCACTCAATGTTCATACTGCCCGTCCCTTACGGATGTTAATATCCATTTTATAATTTTCCTTTCTTCTACGTACTTTCCCCCTCGGCCATTGTCACTACACTACTTCTCTGCCGTCCCGCCTGTGCTTCATTTTGCATCCCGGTTCATCCCTGCGTTATCCACCTTCGGGGCGCTTTCCCGGGGGCTGGCTGGAGCCAGCGCCGCCTCCTATCTCCATATCTCCCCGCGCTTCCCTTTCCCGCACTCCCGCCCACCTCTCGCGTCGTTGGCACGCTGTTTACCTGAACGGCTGCTCCCGGTCGCGCCGCCTTCTAAAGCTCGGCAGCTTTTTGCGGCGATAAATATACAATGACCACCGCCGTGGCACGACGGGGTGCAAAGCAGCCTCGTTGTTTGTTATTCGCGCTTTTTCCCTCTCCCTCGCTCTGTTTTCTTCGTCTTCACATCTTCTTCTACTCCCCCCCCAATTCTCTTCCTCTCTCTCTCTCCTATCTCCCTCTCCTCCCTCTCTCCCTCTTCTACTCTGCTCTCCCTCTCTCTACCATCTCTCTCCCTCTCTCTCCTTCTATCTCTCATTGTTCTCTCTCACCTTCTCTTCCTCTCCCTCCCTCTCTTCTCCTCTGTTCTCGTTCTCTATCTCTTCAGTTTGTCTCCCTCCACGCGATTTCCCCCGTGTCCACCCTGGCCACCACCCCCCTTTTCTAAAAGTGGGGCGCATCGCTTTATATATACATTTAATTTGCATGTCTTTATGCAGCCTCATTCTGATGGACGTTGTACCGGGTGTTCGTCAAAGACCTGGCTAGGTTTAATATTTTATTATGGTTATACGAATCGCGTGATTGGGAAATCGTTGCCGGTATTTTATGCGGTGAGGAAATAAGATATCCTTACTACATATTTATTGATTAAATTTCCATAACATGTAAACAGCTGATTGCATTGCAGTGCATTGCGTTAAATAGTTCTTCACATAGAAAATCAGAGGAGGCTTCATTCTTTCAATTAACCTCATTGTTTTCAAGTAATTCTCTGGTTTTGCTATTTAAAATTAATTCAAACTGATTAACAATTCTTCTTTTGAATTATATTCTTGCATTGACGTCAAGTTTAGTTGAATAAAGTTAGTAGATTTGAATGCTTTTGATCAATATTAATTTGGCATTCATAGTATACAATTCACTTCACGCTGAAAGGACGTAAGAGACGCAAGACACAAGAAATTTCGCAAGATAGCTAATAATCTTGCGCAATAACATTAAATTTCATATATTCAAAACAACTGTAAAAACATAATTCTAGATTAACTTTCTGCGTATTTACTCCGGAACATTATTGATCAAACATATGCCATTCTTCTGAAAACATAAGAAGTCAAACCTAAGAATTCCTCCTGAAAATCTGATAGGTTTCTGTGTGGTTGGGCTCAGGAGCTGACGTGAGCGGTGGCCTAAACCTTACCACATAAATAAATTGTCACTATTTTTAATATTATTGTTATAGTTATAATAATTATTATTATTATTTTAATTTTGAGTTCGCAGATTTTAGAGGAAGTTATTACGTAAAGTGAATGTTAGGAAAACTTACACCATCTCTCCTTTTCCTCTGACGCGTGTTACGGTGTAATCAAAATATTACAGTGGAACTCGTCTTTCACGGCCACCCTGTGTATTTACGACCTCGGCGGCGGCGGGCGTGGGCGAGGGCGGCCGGATCGTGGGCCGATATCCGCGCGGCGCGTTAATGAAGTAACGAGCGCTTTCCTAATTAGTCCTCGTGAATGCCGGCGAGACGCCACCCTCATTAGGGGTCGCGTAATTCCGACAAACGCTTCGCGGGCGATCGACGTGGCGGCGGCGGCGGCGGCGGCGGCGGCGACTGAGCGCGAGGGGGTAGGGGGGAAGGGGAAGGGGGGAGGCGGAGCAATCGCGCTTTGACCGCAACGCCACTCCGCTCCTCACGCCGCACTCTAGGCGCTGGGTGACAGCGCCCCCTGGTAACGCGCCTGCGGGAACTCCAGGCGCCCGTCTGACCCGTCAGGGCTGATTTCTAGAGGAGGGCTTTGATTCGCGTTGAGAGACCACTTCTAGTGTCAGCTCTTCAGGGTCGAGACTACAACGAGCTTAATGGGGGTTTGGGCTCGTCTGCTGAAGATCACTGACGAAAATGATTTCGTAATAAGCTTTGTGTCTTGTAATACAAATAACAATTACCCTTAAATTATATAATAGAAATTCAAAGCATATTTCTTACAATATAAGTATATCTTCTTTTTTAAATTATTTGTGAACTTTCATTGTTGGCAGGAGTCGATTTGCTTTGTACAAAATAGCGTCGTACAAAACAGCAAAATCTCTGCTCACTGCTTTCCATTACTACATAAACAATACATTTGTTAGTTTATATGATATAAACACAAATGTTATATTAAATTCAGGCACATTTAAACATTTTAAAATTTCCTTACCGCTAAATTTGTTTGTGAGTGAATAATTGCAAGCGCTAACACTCGATGGGACACATTTACATACAGTAAGAAAATAGAAAATGAAATTCTGCGATAACGCCATATAGCATCTGTTGACACTCATTGTCACTGCTGAAAGCGCATACCACCAACCCTTTAACATGGTCCCGTAAACGAACCTTGAATTTTCCATGCATCCTTTAAGTTTTTACTAAATAAATTCCTTGATACTTGAAAAACTTTATAAAATCATTTGTGTGTGTTGATTAATTACATGCAGCAAATACACTCACTTCAATACTCTTTGCCTTGTTTCATTCCTTACTCTAGCTTGTCGCGCTATAGAATTAAATGAGCCCCAAAATGTAATCGCTTTTAATGTATTGAATTGTTCAATACAGTGTATTTAAACCTTCCCCCAAATGATCTGGTCGATGCTTTCCTATTGAGGATTCTGACTCGATGTAGTCGCTTGAAAGTTCTTTCTTAGTCTGACCCCAGGACCAATCGAATCATGACTTAAAATTCCTTGTGATTTCACCATCCGCAAATGAAGTGATAAACAGTAAACTGTACTTATTTTTCGTTAACGTGCGTGTAGAGAGGGCAGGGCGCCGTGGTCCCCCTAAAAAGTTTGAAGTGGACTCGTTTGGGGAATTATGAAGTATGACAAGTAGGGAAGGGACTCTCGACGCATCTGGCTTTTCTCTAAACAGTTAATCATAAAATTAGTTACAAGTTAATTGTATCATTAAAGTTAAAATTTGATTCTCACTTTTTCAGGTTTTATTTATTTTCAAAACATGTGTTATATATATTAGAAATACGTATAATGGCAAAAGGTGCCCAGAAATGTTTTGGCACGCTATTTTCTCTCAAGTTTTCAGATTATTGAATAAGGAAAGTATTGTGATATGAATCAAGGCCACTTTCTTTGCCAGTTCGTTGAACCATTGAATTGAAATAGGAGATATTTATTTTCCCTTGTTCACTTTCACTATATTTGTAACACATCTATCGAAGGGTATGAAATAAAAATGTAGTTATTATATTTTTGTATCCCTTCTCCATCATAGAGCAAGTTCAATACTTATTCTCAATAACAATTTCACCCCTTCAAAGTAAAGCAATGAAATACTAAGGAAACGTATCTCCTTAGGGACGAATGTAAAAATTAAAAAGATGATCAATTTATAAAATTTAAAAATGCATTATTTGTTATTTATTTTCTTATCCATCCGTACCTCGTTCCTCTTCCGGTTTATTTTTCTGTCCCAATCGTACTCTCAAATATAGGGTAAAATATTGTGTTAATCTGGCACTTTTCTAGTATATTTTCGATTTAGCTAAGATAAATCCCAGTCACATCCACCCATTCTCTATCGAAAATAATTAGGAGAAATAGAGGTCTTTCTTTAGTTGAAGGTAGATTACCAGAGGTTAGTTTTCAATGTTAGTATCCACTGATTTGGAAAGCTAATCCAGAACTAAAAAAAAAAAACATTGTTGGAATTATGCCAAGATTTTTTTATGATGAAGTACTTATCTGTGTCGTCAATTTATTGTGTCACAACTTTATAATGGATTGAGAAGAACATTACGGTTAAATATTTCATATTTATCGGAAGAAATAATTCATCGGAGAACCTGAGTACATGAAATTATCAGAATCGTACAATCTGCTGCAGCATCTCATACCTTCAGTCTATAAATTTAAAATATATTCCAGCCATTGCCTTTGTTGAGCAGAAGAACATTTATGACATACATCATCCGCCAACTGGATTGTGGGTGACGATAGCGTGTTCTAGTGTCCTTGATTTAGAATGAAATGTTGCGATACACGACACAAAGAAATTTGGTTGTCCTCATGTTTGTTGAATATCTTCCCGTGTAACACACATGATACGTTGTTTTCATGTTTCAATGATTTAATCTCGAATGTTCCATTTGAGCTTTGACATATTTCCCTCGATTCTTTCTATTATTTCTGTTGCAGTGAATACGTCCTTTGCATGTACACATTTTCTGTCCTTGTTATACAAAATTGTGTATCATACATGGATCACATTTTATATTTAGTTTTTTGCGCGCTCTATTGAGAGAAGGTACACTCAAGAGAACAACTTCAGGCAACGATGCAAGTGAAAGCAACTTCTTGTGAACGAAACATAAGTTTATCAATTAAACCAAAAACAAATTAGATAATTTAATTTTATATTTTCTTGTATACGTATGTGTGTCATCTGATGGGAGCCAATTGGCCCCACATGTACTGACTGTGTAATATAAAACCATTTTTTAAGTACATGATTTGTTCCATGAACTGAACATGTTTGAATTATCCACGACCTCTTTATGATTTTTCACATATTTATTTTTGTAAGATGCTAACTTATCAGTCCGACAAAATTTTATTTCGCTGGAAACTGAGTGAACCCTTTGCATTATCTTAATTGCAAGCTACCTCTTTTAAAAGAGTGTAAACGTCATTTTCGTAGATGATTGTTTATATATATCCAAAGAAATTATAAAAGTTGATTTCTTTGTTACTTCACAAATAATTGGGAGGAGAGGGATTCAAAAGCGTGAGGATTAGAAGAAGAAATATAATGCTAGAAGCTAATTTTACTTGATTATGTTACTAAATCTATACTATAAATGATCAGAAATTAATTTAAATATTTGTGGTTATTTATAAACAGTCATATGAAATCAAAATAATAATGTACATGTAGTACGTTACATATGATTTTACACTTTGAAGTAAGTAAGTTGAGTGACATACTATTAAATGAAAAAAAATAATGTCATTCATTATAATCCCGCGTTTCAGAAAAAATAGTGAAATACCATATAAAGTATGAAATACTGCAACATGATTATAAATCTGTACCTTAATAATGTTCACTATTTACAATCCATATCCGAAATAGAAATTAAAGAAAGTGCCTCTTCTAAATTTTCAATAAAGCGACATCGACGTTCTACGAAAATAAATAAACAAAAATTGTCGACGTCTTATCTTCTATCCGATTCTTATTATTTAAAAATGGGAAAATCATTCGTATAAAAATTAACAAAACCCAAAAATGAATATTAATGATTTCAACTTATTTTTTTAAGTTTGTTGGTAATTGTTTTGAGCAGTATTTAATATTCTACAGATTATCATTTGAAACTACCACCACTATTAAATTGTACTTCAATATCGTAACCTAATCGTGCCAGAAGCCCAATGATCACTTTGTTTATACTACAGTGGTTATTTTCTTCATCAACAATTCCAGGTAGTAATCTCGGAATCAAAATTCTCCGACTTAAATACATTTCAAATATGTAAAAAAAAATTAAAAAAACATTTCTGAGAATTTTCCAACAATTCGTTTTATCTCCAGTTGGCTGCCTTCACAGGAACCTGCAGGCACCAATAAGGCCCCGCGTGGCCTCCCGGCTCCGTCGCGTTTTTTCGTAGCGCTGCTTCTTCCTTCGCGGCGAGCGTCGCATCTGCATCTGGAGAATGCGCGTCTTTTAGCATTTTCCAACATCGCCTTTGTCTGCGCCGGCCTGTCCCCGCGCCCGCCCCCGCCGCCGCCGCCGCAGCCGCCGCGGCGTTCGGACCATCCTCCGCGCCGGGCAGGGCGCAGCCGCGAAGACGCACGGGTACTAGCGCCGAGCGAGCAACCCAAGCAACCAACCGGTTTCAGCTCGCAGCTTGTGGTAACACGTCGGAGGCGCACAAAAGCTTAAGCTTAGCCGTGGCGAGAGAGCGGGTGGATGCGAAGGCGGCGGTGGTCGGCGGAGATGTTGTGCCGGTGGCGGCGGGGTGGCGGAGCGCTTGCGCGAGCTCTAGCAGCAGCCGCCGCCGCCGCCCCGCCTTCCTCGACCGCCTCCGCCAACGCCGCCACCACCTTTGGTCCAAAGGGGTGCGACCGCGCCGTCCGGCTTGCCGGCCACCCGCCCGTCCGTGGCCACTAAGTCCGAACCTGCTGGCGGTAGTCTGCCGCCTCCGCCCCGCCTCTGCCCCTCCCTACCGTCCCACCGCGTCCCGCCCGCGACCCCGCCGCCCGCTGCGGCGGCAGCCAGACAGCCTCTCCGCAATTCTCGTCTCCATCACCGTCTTTCATTTCGCTCTTTCGTCTTCTCTCTCTCTCCGATCTCTCTCTTCTCTCTTCTCTCTACTCTGGCTCTACAGCTCCTCGCGTCTCTCTCGCTCAGCCGCTCCGCGCTTCCCCTCCGCCGCTCGGCTCTAAAACTACTCACTTCATCCCTTCTCCTAACTTCCCGGGACCTCTACAGGCTGTTCCCCTGACACCCCCTCGCCACTCACCCTTCCGCTCCCCCCCGACACCCAATGCCACCCACCACTTTACAGCCTACTTTATAACTGGCTCACCGCGGGGAGTGGAAGCGAGAGAGAGAGGAGTTGGCTTGTTGTGGACGAAGACGGAAACGCGCGCGGCCGGGGCGCGGCGTGACATGCGGCGCGGCGGCGAGAGCGGTTCCTTCTCCGCCTTCTCCGCCGTGGAAGCACGCTTGCTACTTGCTTGCCAAACCCGGGCCTCCGCCCGCCGCCCGCCCCGTCCCCGCCCCGCACGGCCTGAACCCAAGCCGCCGCCGCCGCCGCCGCCTCACTTGCCGCCCGCCGTCTGTCTACCCGGCTGCGTGCTTCCTAATTATCTTGCCGGGCCTAAGTGGAGACGTGGCAAGGGGAAGAGAGAGAAGTACCTGAAGACAGAGACGGAGAGGAAGACAGCGGCGGGGCGGCGGCGGCGGCGGCGGTGGCGGGCTGCGCGGCGAACCGCCTAGGATGGGGGGGGACCGCCCGTCCGCGTTCTGGCTGTGTTTGTGCAGCGCCATGCTCTGCTTGGTAAGCCCGACGCGCGCTCTCTCCGCGCGGCACACACACACACACACACACACACACACACACAACACACACACACACACACACACACACACTCCCGCTCATTGGTTACACCACACGGAAATTGTGCCTGTTCCACGTCACGCACACTCGAATGCGCACGACCCCGCTCGCCCTCACGCACAAACACGCCCAACGCGTGCCTGCGCCCGGTTTTACAAATGTGCGTAGAAATAATACGTTTTGAAGACGCGCCGCCGCTGCGCTAAGTTACGCGCCTTTCGAGGCCGCTTGATCTCGGTTGCCGCGGCGCGGTGGCTCTGTGTTCGTTGCGTTCGTTTTGAGCGTGCAAAACGGCGAGCAAGAAAAAGAAAAAGGAAAAAAAAAAAAAAAAAGAATCGCGGTCAACCCGAGGGGAAGGAAGGATTTTTTTAAAGCGCTAAGTGCAAGAGGTGAAAACTTTTCTGTGTTTTTTTAACCTCACTCTTCGTTCAGTGTTAAAGCAAACGCGCGCGCGTGTGTGTGTGTACGTGTGTTCGGCGTGTGCTGGCGTCGTCTTTGTGAGTGAGTGCGTATACGTGAAGGAAGAGTTCGTGTCGCCCTCATTGTGAAGAATGTTATGGGGTTGGATTCATTAGGAATGCAGAACAGGGGAGAGTTTTTATACAAACGGGGCTTAAGAGAATTTGAAAAATAGAACGAAGGGAGCGCTGAAGGCTCACGTTCCGACGCTCCCCCCCCCCCCGCCTTCCTAGTCCTCCTCCTTTGAGGCGCGAGAAAGACGCCGGTTATATTTTTATGATTATTTTCGACAGTTTAATGAGGGTGTGGGTTCAAGTTCTTTTATCACTCGGCGGCGGCGGCTGCTGCTGCTGCGGCGGCGAGAAGCGGTGGGGCAGGGGTGGCCAAAGCGAATGCTTCGAGAAGGGGTGGGAAAGAGGAGCACTATCGTGCCGCGCAGGACGGTCGGAAGGAATTGGTTTCCTCAGTGCCGTCGGACAATATCAACTTTTTAGGTAAAAGTCGATTTTGAGAGACGTGGTTTTATTTATTTCTTCCTGCTTGACAATACAGTCCTGTGACATAAAATACAGGTTTCACAGAACCATTTTCGAGTCTACTCATAAGTGAGCAGAAGTATCCTTCGCAAATAATTGTCTTTTTTTCTTTCTTTGGAAGTCCACTGTCAGTAATGTAAGTAAATAATTAACTTCTGTTGTGTATGCCAATTATATTGATGCTAATTGGATGTAGTCAAACGAATATTACCAACCCGAGTGAAGCATATTTTTGTCTACTTCGGGCAATTTGATAAAAATGAAAGCTTTTGTTCATAAAAACGTGAAGAAAGTGTACGATCCTTTAATATCGTTTGAATCAACATGTTCTTTGATATATTAGACGAGAGAAATGATGCTACCAATCACCCAGCAATGGTAGTCCATACGTGTTCGTTCAGAGTATAAATTGTGAGTTTGGAAATAATATACATTAATTTTCTACTAGTTGATCCAGCAATGCTTCGCTATTGCTGCGTATTACACTTTACACGCTACTGGTCATTTGAGGCGAGGCTCTGCAAACATTCGATAGACTTTCGCGTGAGTATGGGTTGTTCTGTGTCGTGGTTTGGACATGGTTTGAAAAACATACTATTGTTAAAACGTTTCCCTCAAGTTTGGGCATGACTTCATGACGCCATGACAGTCTCGAAGAAATTTAATTTACTTGTCGAATAACGTTCACGTAAACTCCAGCGGATGGTTCACGTCCACATCTATTTCATCCAAGCCTCTCTTTAAACACTCCCGATAGTAAGAAGAACATAGTGTGAAAATATCAGCGAAATCTGTTGAGTAGTGTCTGTGTCTACGTGCCAAGCAACAAACGCACATTTCCTTTTATTGTCCTACAGATTGCGAATACATATTTTAATTTATAGATGATGAGATAATACTATTTTAAACGAGGGCAGATTGACAATAACTTCAACTGATTGTTGACTATGAATTTGTTACTGTGACCTCTAGAATCTGAAATAAACTGCATGAAAATTGTATCTCTAACTGTAAGGCAAGTAATAAACGCCCTTTTCTTTATCATAAAGAATGCTAGTTGATATTGAAGTGATTTTTCTGGCGTTGAAGTATTGTAAAAATTAAATTCATTGAATCCAGAATAAAATAATTATATACATAACAATAACTAAAGGGCACCTATAAATTATCTTTGGTTTTTCAACAAGATTTGTAGTCATGATAAATGCGTCGGAAAAAAAATAAAAATACAGCACATTTTTGTCATTATTCTGAGCTCTGATATTTTCTGGAACCAAACATGTTTTAATGTTTGTTCCAGTGATAAAATATTATGTCTTTCAAAATAAAAATTCTCTTTTTAAAAATAATACCAGTAAAGCTTCTACTAAACATTTTATACAAATAGGATTTTCGTGAGCAGAAATTACGATTATTTTCGCATCCTCTCTGGCATTGCGAATGCAACATCACAGAGCATATTGATAATCGAGAATATTAAGTTAAAAGTGGTACATTATTTCGGTGGCGTACACGGCTGGAATATTTTATGGTTCAAAAAACAAATGTGAGACAGTTTGGAACAAAGCATCATGCAGTAAAACGAGAGAAAAGGGTAGCCATTGATAGCCCTCTGTAAACAAAATCATCTGTAAATAAAAACACTTATTTAAAGTAAAGGAGGATAATCAATCGTTTTTCAAAAGAATTTTAATTTTTTTTATTTTCCAAATATAATTTTAAACATTAATTTATTTTAATTAACAAAAAAGTATTAAAAATATTTTTATTTCGAAATATAAAATTATAATCGTTAGATTTATCTAAATTTTTATTGCATGTATAGTGATTCATATCTTGAATTGCCATTTGCCATTGACATTCCAATCGTAGTAGCACCGAAAATATTCAATTTATTTATTATTATTCAATAAATTTATTTATTATTTCAAATTATTGTAATTTGAATTGATGCACAAGGTTGAATCATTGAATTTTTTAAAAGTAAATAATAATAATAATAATAATAATAATAATAATAATAATAATAATAATAATAATAATACATTTTTACTGAAGACATTGATTTTTAACAAAACACACTCACGGGACTTAAGGTGCAATGCATTTAGCATTATTCCTGTTAAGTATGTTTACTCTTCTGTTCATCAAGAGAATTTCATTTTAATCTTTGGGTAATATGCGTATCAGTTGGGCATTTCTTGAGGACCCGTACTTCGTTATATAGATAGTTGAGGTAATTTGGTATGGTGAGAAGACGTAACTGGGTTACGAAATTTGGGTGAATTTGGGATAATTAAGAATTTCATTTCATTGTTGTCACGAAATGCACTGTTAACGTATTTACAAAATATATTCTCATTACAAAATAAAATGCGAAATAATGGTACGGGTTTTGTTTGCCCAATAGTGGCATTATCAAAGGAAGCGTTACAACAATACCGAACAATGGCTGTGACAATGGGAATTGCGGGACCGCATTAAAATGCACTTTGCTCGGAAACTTTCGCCGTCACACCCCAGTAGCTAGGCGAAATCCCGCGTCTTAATATAAATTTTAATTGGAGGGGTGGCGGAGCGCGGGGGTGGGAGCGCGCGGGCGCTGACGCCGCGGCGACGGCGGCGAGAGCGCGCTGCGGCTGCCTCCCCGCACGCCCCCTCCCGCCTCCTCCGCGTGGTTGAACACGAGCATCACATGACGGTGGCGGCACCCTGGCTGACGGATGACGCGTCATTGTTCCCGCAGGTTGCCGAGGGCGGCCGCCGCGCCGCCGCCCCGTCTTTGCAGCGCTCCACCCGCCCGCCCACCCCCGCCAACTCCGCCCCGCCCCGCCCCGCCCGCGCCGCGGCGCCGCGCGCACGAGCCCCAGCCATAGCGGAGCCAACCCCTAACCAGTGGAGTTGCTCTCCAATACCTTTTTGTGTTGCTCCCAACCTTACCCTCTTCTCCAGGCACTTCAAACATTTCACTCCACGTGGAGTTGACGAGGCCTGCAGCGCTCGGCGCGTTGCTAAGCAACCGAGCCGGGAAGAACGCGCTGGGATTGGTCCTCTTCGGCGTGCCATTGGTATTCCTTGAAAAGAGTCCCGCCTACTGCTGGCAAAATGATTACGTACGGGGCGGGTACAAGAGCGAGAACGCTCTCCCATTGGCCAAGTGAGCTCCTTCTGAGAACGCCATTGGCGGAGAGAGCTGTGACGATTGTATTTATGCTAAGGACTCCACGTGGAGTCCCCTTGAAGCCAGCGCTGGCGCGTCTGAACCGATGTAGGGTGATACGGGCAATCCTCCACGAGGGGAGGCCTACGCCTGCAAGAGAGGAGGAAAAAGGGGACAGAGCCTCGCCTGATACGGCTGCCATATTTGGAAAGGTAAAATCAGTGAAGAGTATTTGCTCCCAGAGAGGGGAACCTTTTGTGTTGTGTCCGGAGTTTTGCCAGAGCCAGCAAGGAGGGTAGTGGGCGGCCATTTTGTGTAGACTTTTTTTATTTTTTCCCCCCTTCTCCCGCTCGCAGCCACCGCTGCTGCCACCCTTGCAGCGGCGGCGAAAAAAAAGCAGCGAACGAACAAGGTATAGGGAATCATATGCGGGTGTGTGTGCGCGGGCGCGAGTTTTAGCTCGGCCCATGCACGGCCGGGGTTGCGCGGCGACAAAGAGCGGCGCTCGGAGAGAGAGAGAAGCCGCGCGAGGAAGGAGAGAGAGTGAGAGGGTGTGTGCGAGAGAGAGGGGGGGAGTGGTGGCGCCCGGCGCGAGAAAGCGAGAGGCGCGGGCGCGGGCTGAACGCGGCGTGGCGCGGCTCGCGCGCGCGTGTGTGTATGTGTGTGTCTGAGGGTGTGAGCACGTCCGTGTGGGGAGTGCGCGAGTGTGTGAGGGCACATTGGGAGCTGCGGTGGCTGCGGGTGCGACTGGGGGTTTGCGGGAGACTTGGGCGGGCGGTTCGGTTCGGTGTGGTGCCGCGGCGGCGGCGGCGGCGGCGGTGGTGGTGGGGACGCCGGCGGCGCCGAGGGGGCCGCGGCCGCCGCGGGGTGGCAGCGGCGCGGCAGCGGGCGTGGCGCGGAGCGAAGCGGCGGCGGCGGCGGCGGCGCGGCGAGGCGGGTGGAGGGGGCGGCGGCGGGCGCCGAGCGCGAGGGCCGCCTCAGTCGCGCTTGGACCTGGCGAGTGGGAGGACGTGCCTGCGCCATCTGGCCAACGCGCCGACGAGCGAAGCGGACGCACGGACGCCACCTAGCAGCCCTGCACGCAGCACCTGCGCCACGAGGGGCCACCCGCACGACAGTGCAGTGACGTCCATCGTGAAACAATTGGATTACTCGCTTTGTCGCCGCTTTGTGATTTACCCGAGGAAGACACAGTGCCTGTTTTTTTGCGCAGAGGAATAGTTGTGAATCGTTTTTTTGAAAAAAAAAAGTTATAGCGTAAAATATTTATTGTTAATTTAAAAATAAATCGTGGTGTGAATATTTGTGCTAACCAATTTTTGTGCTCCGTCGCTTTTTTGAGTGATTCATATTTTTTGAGCGAAGGAATTGTTAGTTTAGTTTGGTTTTCGGTTTTGACGCTCGGGAGTGCCGCGCGTAGTGTTTCCGTGTGTCATCGCGCCCGAGGGAAATTTTGCTTTTTGGTCTGCGCGCCGGGCCTGTCGGGCAGGGCGCGCGCGCGAGCCGCTGAGGGCTGCCGCAGGTGCGTAGGGCGACGCGCGTTCGCAGCGACCCTCGCGCCCGAGGCCGAAGGCGTGCGGAGGGCCGCGAGCTCCGCTGGGCCGAAAGCTGGAGGGATCTGGTGGTGCCGCCGAGCATCGGCGCCGGCGGCGGCGCGGCGGCTGCGGCGGCGGCGGCAGCGGCGGCGGCGGCGAGCGCCCGAGCGGCGGCTAGCGCCAGCCCGCGGGCAGCAGAGCACCAAGCAGCAGCGGCGGGGGCGGGGGCGCGAGCGCGAGTGGTGCTGGACCGGTCGCCAAGAAGCGTGCCGGGCGGCGCGGAGCGGCAGCGGGAGCGGCGCGGGGGGTGGCACCAAGGAGTAAGATCCCTGCTGACATAAGATGTACCCCACTGCAGGAATGAACGCAGCGGCGGCAGCGGCGGCTGCGGCGGCGGCTCGCCACCCGGTGAGTATTGGCGTGCAGCGCCTGCCGCGGGGACGACGTGCGCCCCGGCCTCTGCGTGTGTGTGCTCCGGCGAGTCTGG
>BOPP01000062.1:5963744-5975040 GCA_017312745.1 Gryllus bimaculatus
GGTGGGGTGGGGGCGCTCACGTGCCGACACCGCGACGCGACGCGAGACGGCGCTGCGCGCGGGCGCTGACGCCGCGGCGACGGCGGCGAGAGGCGCGCTGCGGCTGCCTCCCCGCCACGCCCTCCCCCCTCCTCCGCGTGGTTGAACACGAGCATCACATGACGGTGGCGGCACCCTGGCTGACGGATGACGCGTCATTGTTCCCGCAGGGTTGCCGAGGGCGGCCGCCGCCGCGCGCCCCCGTCTTGCAGCGCTCCACCCCGCCCGCCACCCCCGCCCAACTCCGCCCCGCCCCGCCCGCCCGCCCGCGCCGCGGCGCGCGCGCCACGAGCCCCAGCCATAGCGGAGCCAACCCCTAACCAGTGGAGTTGCTCTCCAATACTTTTTGTGTTGCTCCCAACCTTACCCTCTCTCTCCAGGCACCTTCAAACATTTCACTCCACGTGGAGTTGACGAGGCCTGCAGCGCTCGGCGCGTTGCTAAGCAACCGAGCCGGGAAGAACGCGCTGGGATTGGTCCTCTTCGGCGTGCCATTGGTATTCTTGAAAAGAGTCCCGCCTACTGCTGGCAAAATGATTACGTACGGCGGGTACAAGAGCGAGAACGCTCTCCCATTGGCCAAGTGAGTTCCTTCTGAGAACGCCATTGGCGGAGAGAGCTGTGACGATTGTATTTATGCTAAGGACTCCACCGTGGAGTCCCCTTGAAGCCAGCGCTGGCGCGTCTGAACCGATGTAGGGTGATACGGGCAATCCTCCACGAGGGGAGGCCTAGCCTGCAAGAGAGGGAGGAAAAAGGGGACAGAGCCTCGCCTGATACGGCTGCCATATTTGAAAGGAAAATCAGTGAAGAGTATTTGCTCCCAGAGAGGGGAACCTTTTGTGTTGTGTGCGGAGTTTTGCAGAGCAGCCAAGGAGGGTAGTGGGCGGCCCATTTTGTGTAGACTTTTTTATATTTTTTTCCTCCCTTCTCCGCCTCGCAGCCACCGCTGCTGCCACCCTTGCAGCGGCGGCGAAAAAAAAGCAGCGAACGAACACGGTATAGGGAATCATCATCGCGGGTGTGTGTGCGCGGGCGCGAGTTTAGCTCGGCACATGCACGGCCGGGGTTGCGCGGCGACAAAGAGCGGCGCTCGGGAGAGAGAGAGAGCCGCCGCGAGGAAGGAGAGAGAGTGAGAGGGTGTGTGCGAGAGAGAGGGGGGGAGTGGTGGCGCCCCGGCGGCGAGAAAGCGAGAGGCGCGGGCGCGGAGCTGAACCGGCGTGGCGCGGCTCGCGCGCGCGTGTGTGTATGTGTGTGTCTGAGGGTGTGAGCACGTCCGTGTGGGGGAGTGCGCGAGTGTGTGAGGGCACATTGGGAGCTGCGGTGGCTGCGGTGCGACTGGGGGTTTGCGGGAGACTGGGGCGGGCGGTTCGGTTCGGTGTGGTGCCGCGGCGGCGGCGGCGGCGCGGCGGTGGGGTGGGGACGCCGGCGGCGCCGAGGGGGCCGCGGCCGCCGCGGGGTGGCCGCGGCGCGGCGCGGGCGTGGCGCGGAGCGAAGCGGCGGCGGCGGCGGCGGCGCGGCGAGGCGCGGTGGAGGGGGCGGCGGCGGGCGCCGAGCGCGAGGGCCGCCTCAGTCGCGCTGGGACCTGGCGAGTGGGAGGACGTGCCTGCGCCATCGTGCCAACCGCCGACGAGCGAAGCGGACGACGGACGCCACCTAGCCGCCTGCACGCAGCACCTGCGCCACGAGGGGCCACCCGCACGACAGTGCAGTGACGTCCACTTCGTGAAAACAATTGGATTACTCGCTTTGTCGCCGCTTTGTGGATTTACCCGAGGAAGACACAGTGCCTGTTTTTTTGCGCAGAGGAATAGTTGTGAATCGTTTTTTTGAAAAAAAAAAAATTTATAGCTAAAATATTTTATTGGTTAATTTTAAAAATAAAATCGTGGTGTGAATATTTGTGCTAACCAATTTTTGTGCTCCGTCGCTTTTTTGAGTGATTCATATTTTTTGAGCGAAGGAATTGTTAGTTTAGTTTGGTTTTTCGGTTTTGACGCTCGGGAGTGCCGCGCTTATTATAAGTAAAACAAAAAGTGCCTGCCTGCCTGTGTGTGTGTGCTAGTGCCGAGGACGCTACGGTTTGAATTGCGACAGCCGCGTGTGTGAAGAAAGGACGTGCAGTGCGACATAAACACCGCGGAGCGTGACAGATGTGTGGCGGCTTTGTTTATGGATTTCATCTGCGCGCTCGCCCAAGGCACGTGCTTGCGCTAGTGCTTGCACTCCGCTGTCTCATTCAGTGATGCTTTCGCGGAAGTGACGAAATATTATGTTCGCCTCGAAAATATTACCAGTTCATTGGACCAGGAAGAAATTTTGTGTCAACGTCCTGTGATGTGTAATATCACTCCAAATTCAGCGTCCAGGACCCAAAACACGTGCTCCAAAAATCTGCACTGCTCGCACGAATTTCAATGTGTAACACCACTCCAAATTCAGCATCCAGGATCGAAAACGTGCTCCTAAAATCTCCATTGCTTGCACGAATTTGAAAACGTCAAACGATGCAACTATAAACACCGTTGCATCCAGACCCCAGTGGTACAACAGTGCCTCGTAGCGACCACGATATTTCGTGTGCCAACCGGAAATAAAAACCCAAGATCGACAACGCGTGTGGGAAATAAAAATCTTAAAAAGGAAGTGCTTCGCAATTCAAATCGCAGCGTCAGAGGTGGTTGAGTGGCGGGTGGGCCCGAAGCGGTGTGCTCGGGCGGGGCGGCGTGGTGACGCTTGGTCGCTGACCTCGTGAGGCCGAGCCGGGCCCGGCGTTGCCCGCGCCGCGTCCACGCACCGTCCCGTCCACTGCTGCGGCGCCTGCCCGGCGAGGACGTCGTGCACCTGTCACGAGGCCCCAAGCCCCTCCGATTGAGCATAATGTGTGTGTTAATGTGTTGTTTCTTTGGTGTGCTCAGTGTACGACATGTCACTGGATTGCTCCAAATTGTTCTCAAGTTTTCAGCGATAGTTTTAGTTCTTGTTACGTGGCAAATGTGTGGGTGGCAAGCCATCTCGTGGGAGATAATTTCGGAAAGTTGCATCGTTGTGTGCTGTCGAAAGTGTATTTGGTGTACGTTTAGAACGATGTAAACCTAAACGTAGGTTGTGGACGGTGTTATCGCGCGTTTGACGGCTGAATAGCCGGTAGTTAGCGGCAGAATTCTTTTGTTCCTCTAATTTTTTTGTTTTAGCGTTGTAAGTTTTATTTGAGTTACAATCTGCCGCATGAATATGACGGAAGACATGGTAATCATTAATTCTCGACTGTCTTTATCGCGTTTGTTTTTCATGACTTCATAGTTGAGAGTGGGTGGCTGATAGTACGATTCCACATTGTGACAAGTCCTTCAAGGCAAAAAGGTATTCGTAATATGCAGAAATTTCCCGTGTTTCTCAAAGAACCATAGTATATTCCATAAAACGAATGTTTTTAACCGAGAGTGGAAAAATTTAAAAAAATAAAATTTTTAACAATGTGTTCTGTGATGATGCATTTCAAAGTACTAGAGTGCTTCCTTGGTACATAGGTGTAATTACACCTGATGCCTCATAACTACGGTTTTGAAGTTTATAATGATTTTAGAATAAATTTCGCTACGCGTATTTTTGCACTGCTGGAATGTTTTTAAAACAATTATTTTTTTGCATTCTCACGTGGCGATCATGGACCGTATAAGTAAAAGTAGTGAAGGCCGCATTTAGCGGTATATTCGGAAAATTAAAATAAAATTTTTAAATGAGAGTGAACCTTTTCGAAATAAGCAAGTTTTTTTTATTAGTTGCAGTTGAACGCGTTCTGCATTCAAATATTCAATTTTGTTTTCTTTCAAAATTTGAGATGACCACTTTTTACTGCGTTGCCATTTTGTTAACTTTACTATAGTGGTACTACCTCTACTGCTGGAAATTCAGAACATTATTTGAAGTTTTGAAAATTATCCGGAAATATTCAAAATCTGCTTGAGCTCGTTTAGCAGGTGTAGTAACATGTGGTACCTCCGGTCTATGATTTTTGTCCTAGAATATTTTGAGAGTAAATCCTTTTCTTCTACACTGTTTCGCGATTTATTTTATATCACGTATTATACCGCTCATGAAGAAGCGAACGTATAATGTACATTTTCAAAACAGTGCGTGGAAATAATAGTTTTTCGAAACAATGAAGTTGAAATTTTGTGCGAAATGTTTTTGGACGATGGAAGAAAATGTACCTCGGCAAAACGGTGCAAAGGTTTGTGTGTGAAATACAGATAATATTTTTCGTAGAACATTATCATCCATGTTTGGTATCTGCAAAGTGTTTCCGAGGTTTTCATTTCACGAATTATTTATCATGTTTCTAAATGACCGAAGGACAAATTCTGAAAATTATTCGAAATTGTTTAGATGATGTGAGAAAAGTTTAACCATATCAAAAAGTCATAGAGCTTTGTGAAAAGTACAACATAAGCAGTAGTATTTTTTTCACGTACAAAATCATTTTCTTCAGCGTTCTCTCTTGTGTTCCAACTTTCATTTTGTGTCTTTCATTTTTTGAGAGGACACATATTTCCTAGGTTGGTGAAATTATCCCATGAGAAGACCGCGCTGGGTCTGAGCGAAGATTCCCGTGCAGGGGCCGTTACAGTGTTTATGTGCCGCAACGTGTGCGGTGCGCGAACGTGCTAACCGGATTACTTGGCGCGGTGTGAAGTTTCGGGGAAATCCTCCTCGCAATAGCTGTCGGTTATTTGCAACGCGTCGGTTTATCGGCTGCGGCATCGGCACGGGATGTTCCGAACGGGAAGTCGAAACCGCCGTCGCCTTCCCGTCTTTGTGTGCTGCACTTGACTCATGTCATCGTGATGGTTGTGTGAAATAATTAAACAGGGATGCGTAAATAAGAATGACGTGTGTATAAGAGTGGGAAAAGGAACTGAGTTCGTGAATCCGCTGTTGGCTAAGTACGGCGTAATTATTGCACTGTAGTGTGTTTGTCAACTTCTCAAGAAATAGTCGCAGCACTATACTATAGACTTGGTTTATTTAAAATTTGACTTGGGAAGTTCTAAAAAAAAAATAAATAAATAAACAATCGTTTACTTATATTAATTGCAACCGAAAGGCCAATTCACAAAATTTGTCTATTCTCATTTGCTCAAAAATGGCTTTGGGGCACTTGGTGCGGGATAAATAATTAAAAAATCGATCTAAGTAAAATTCGGTCGTATTCAACCAAATACAAAGAAGTCCTCGGTTAATATATTAATTTCAATACGCAACTCCGCAGGCAGTAAAGAAATAGTGAATTAAATAAACAACCAAAAATGATCCTTACAAATCGTTGTCTCTTCAACTCAAATCTCATTGTTTTAACACACCAGCCTTTCAAGAACAAATGAAACATTTAGGAACATAATATCCCATGCCAACTAGGCATTCAAACATAATTCGTGCCCGAATGCGTCTGTGTGTTGGATTCGCTCCGAAAGAAAATGATGGAATAGCTGAGAGCGGTGCAGCGGTTGTGAAACCGTTAAAACGGAGCGCATGCGGCGCAAAAGCGCCGGGCCACGCAGTGGCCGTGTCCACGGTTCGCGACCCGCGCCGCCCGCCGGGCCTCTCTCTCTCGCCTGCCCACCGTGCAGAATCGCATTATTCTAATCCGCCGTCCAGGCGCCCGACCGCCCGACCACCCGCTCGCTCGCTCGCTCGTCCGTTCGTCCGTCGGCGGTGGCGGGGCGGTTTCGTTGCTCGTCATGAATATTCGACCGGCCCCTTGTGGTCGGATGCGGTGTCCGTCAAACGACCCCGCAGTAATTGGCCGCCGATCCGGCCCGCGCGCCCGGCGACAGGCATTTGTTCGTCGGGCCGCGGCGGTGGGTTGCGACTCGAAATGTTGCCGTCACTCTGGGAGTTTACGGCAGCAACCATAATCGGGTGTCTTTTGTGTGAACATCGAATAGAAAGTACGTCTGTGGGTAAATGCGTGTTCCTTGGGGGATTGTCACGTCGTGGGTAGGAAGTTGTTGGTAATTTTACATATCTTGTTGATAATTAATTTCTTTCGACATTGTCTGAATTTTTAAAAACCTTGTAAAGTAGTTTTTTATGCTAACAAAATCTTTGTCACCCCAGTTTAAGTGCCTACATGTAGGCATGGAAATACGTTGGTAGAGGTTTAAGGAAATGCGGTGGTATATGTTGCTTCATCCTTTTGTCTTTTGTGCACGTTTTGTTTTCACCTTATTTCATTTTCTTCGACATTTGCTTAATTCACTTGATGTTTTGTTTATTTCGAAAATGTTCAATTAATAAAGTCACATGTGAGGATAGGAATAGGATGATACAGTGTGTTCTTTTGTAAAATATTTTCTCCTGTTTGTTCTACCATATTCTGGTTGACATTTTCTCCATTGGGCGTTATTACTTATTTCTTTAACATGTTTGTTTGCCAAAACTGTTCCGTTCGTAGTATTTTATGAACACCCTGAAAATGAACGAATGTGGTGGTGATTAGCGTGTTACTCATTCAACGACCGGTGTAACGTGTGGTGAAGTGTGTCTAAATGAAATTATTTCCACTTACAAAGAAAACATGTTTTTGCACTTATCCGATTGCAACACTTGAGTGATATCAAAAGTCACGTTCAGTTGTGTTTAAAAGTACATATTTTCTTGTTAAAAATACTTCATAGTTCGTGAATCTGTTCAAAGGAGGCTGTTTGCGTACATACTTGAGTCGCGCAATATCTTATTTGGGTTCCAAACAAAAAAGTATTTTATTAAGTGTGCTGTTTTGTTACGAAATATTCCGATCTCATTTTAATATTTTTGATAAGAGAATAGACCCTCTAAACATCAATAAAATCCTCATCTTTGCAAGAGTATCGCATTAAAAAATAAAAACAAATCAGATGTAAACATTTTAGTTGAAAACCAATGTGTAGAAAATTGCCAGAATAGCAGTTTATCAACTTATTCCGTTTCTGATGTAACTATGTGTCGATATAAAATGAATGAAAGGGGCCGACTGTGAGCAAAATATAATATTTCAATTTTTAATTTACTAATATCCTTCAAAATATTAATGACACACCATTAAAATGTACATGAAATCACAACAAAATTTACAAACATTTATTTAAAAATGTTCTGCTACGTTTTTCGTTCATTTTTTGAACTGAAAAATTGTTTTCGTTTATTGAAAATTTCGCCGTGTTGCAAATATCTCCATTTGAAGACACTCCACATGTCTGGTACAGAAATGCTGAAGCGTGTCCCGCGAAGGCGCGGAGGGGTTAAGGGCGGCGCCTTGAGTGCGCGGGTGTGCCGCGCCGCATGGCGTCGGTGGCGCCCGTGTGCCGGAACGAGGTTATCTGCCCGCGCGGGCGATAAGCGCGGCGACCGCGCCCTTTGAGAAGCACGCCGCGGTTTTCCTGCCCCCCCCCCCCCTCGCTGTTTCGGGAGCGCTCGCGGCAGACGGCTCGCACGGAAAGCCACCGAAACCTGGCTCTGGGGCGGTCGACGGTGCTTCCGGCGACAATTGGCCGTTTGGGGAGGTGGCTGTTTAATCAAGGCTACGAGGTGAATGGACGCGTAAATCAAAAGAATTGTGTGAATTTGCTGTGGAATGAGCTACGGCAGTTTTGTAGTAGTAGTAGGAACTTTATAGCAGGGCCGCCTGACGAAGTAGTTAGCGAATGACCTTTGGATGGGATTCGCGTGCTCCGCGACTCCTAAACAGATTCCCATAGAAGGGAGGCAAGGAGCAAACCACATGAATGCTGTGAAATGGGAAAAACACGCGTTGTTGTTTCATCAAGATATATTTCGTTAAATATGTTATTATCTGAAATAGTAATTCCTCTGAAAGATAAGCGGCTCAGGATGTCATTATTCCGAGTAATCAGACAAGGAATCTCCTCATAGGAAGATATTAAATCAATATTAATCTCCGCCGCTTTTCCTCTTTGTACTGTAATTCAGTCCAAATTCGCTTCGGGTGATTGCGCACTAAATATCAGTTTACGGAATGCGCCTGGGCGCTGAATCAGGTGGCCGATGAAAAGAGTGAATTAGTACACGTGTCTTGTTGAAAATCCGATAGGTTCTACGAAAAATTGGCTGTTTGTGGAGGTGACCACTTATAAGAGGTTTCATTGTACTTGAAAATTGAACGGGCGTGACATTTGCAGAAGTGCGGCGTTCTTAGGGTGATTGTGGTAGCTATGTCTTTCAGGAATTGCTGTTCATGAGGTGTGACTAAATCAAAGGCCAATGTTCAATGTATGTAGGATTGATAGCTACCTTAGTGAAATTCAAATATGCTCCATAGTTGTTAGCATCTTAATACACAGGAATGTTTTCTGTAATCATGTTAAATTTATATTTTGTAATTTGAAGGTTGCGAATTCAGATTAAATATTTTACGCGGAATAATTAATTAAAGAAAACTATTGCAAATTAGTGTAATTATCACTTTGTGCATTTTTCACATGTGTGTCTGTAATATCGAGAACAAGCAGAAGTTTCAGTTTTATAACTTGTATTACTTATATTTTTATTATTAGACTGCGCCCAGCACTTGTAACATTGTGTAATTCTTTGGGTTCTCCTTTTCAGAAGGTATGCCTGGATGTCCAGTTGGTAATCTGGCTACTATAGCTTGGTGGTACGCTTCAAGGAAATCGAGTGATAATGCCAGAGATAGGTTAACGAGACACTAGTTCTTATGAGATAACTCTTAGCGAGGCGTGCTGTGATAGGGAAAATAGGTGCTGTTGATTACTACATGGTTCGCTTTTGTGTAATGTTCACGTGTTATCAGTATGCTGAAACTCTAGTATAAAAAGTGTGTAATTGCCTCAAGGTGAGGCTGTGTGTAACATTAGCCCTGGGGACGCGGTATCGGAATTGTGCATCTTGCTGCAATTTGTAATAACAAGATCTCGATAATGTCAGAAAAACAGATTTATCACTGCTGTGCTGCTTTCGTTTAGAGGCGAGTGAACGATATTATGAGCTATCCGTGTATCATCTCAACTTACGAACATGAGAGCTTCCACCAGAATAGGTTTGATTGGCTTGGAAGTGAAAATTGTATTATGGACTTTTGATAATTGAAAAAAATGAATTCTCCATGAAATTAGGGTTCCAGTATTAAGATTTTTGTTTAATTCTCAGTTTCGAAGGCCACAATTATCATTCAATAGCAGTATCTTTTAGATTTCAGTGAAAATAATAGAGCCAACTTCAAGTTTCAAAATACCACTTAATTAACATTTCCATGGATCAAAGTGCGCATGAATATCCATATTCTTTAATTAGACTCAAACTCAGTTTCTTGAATTATTTAATTGAGATTTTCGGGCAAATGTATGTATCAGGGTTTTATTTTACGGGAAAATTTGGACGGTTGTGAGGTGCAAAATGAAATACATATCCTTGTGGTTTAATGACAATTTTGTATAATTAGATTTTTTGAGTTCATCTATGAAATAAAGTGACCGTTGAAATACGAAAACACACATTCAAGGAATAGGGCCAAATTAATATTTTCAGTGACCCTAAGTAAGACCAAACTGCGGGGAACCTTAATAACTGTAATACTGTGTATACAACATGAATATAAAAATAAAATTTTGCCCTTTGCTTTTAGAAATATTATTTAAATGTATTAAACATTTATAAATCGATATTAGATATTGTTTCGAAAATACGTGGACAACCCCCTTGCAATAAAGCGGGGGTCCTAAGCTTTCGTCAGCTTGCGTATTAACCCACTGCCTCTGAACCTTCGGCCAAGCCAAGCCAAGCCAAGCCAAGCCACGCCAAGCCACGCCAAGCCACGCCAAGCCTCGCCAAGCCACGCCACGCCACGCCACGCCACGCCACGCCACGCCACGCCACGCCACGCCACGCCACGCCACGCCAACTATTCCGTCCTCGCCCTGTCGTCCGCTGTGTCGCGCGAAGTCCCGGATTGCGTGGCGAGTCGTTGCGCCGTTGCCCAGAGTTGCCATGCCACCACGTACCGTTTAGCGAAACTCGAGCGAGCAGCGCCGAACGCGCGTAAAGGCCGTGCGAATGGGTGGTCGCGGAGCGCGGTCTCGGCGGGGCTGCGTAACAAACAGTCGTAACGGCAGACGGCGGCGAAGCGCATTCGTTCCTTGTCGTAAAAGGAGCGTGACCGAATCATTCTTTGCCGCTCGTAAGAGCGGGGGAACAACGGAAGGAGTAATTAACTTTCGAACTGCAATTGAGATGGTTTTCTAGGAGCGTTTTGAAAGAAGTTGGACGACGAGCGCTCTGCGAGATATACTAAATGAATGCTCACGTGGGGGGAATCGTTAAACTTGCTTTGAATGACAGACTGGAGAATTAAAATGCGTACTTCATGGTTACTTATTATTCATTACTTTATTTTCTTTACCTTGCGGCAATAGGCAGCGTATTATTCAACTAATATCAAATCATTTCTTCAGATGCCCCTTTTTGTATCGAAGTTTGACACCAACACCTGCTTTATTGAGGGTATATTTTAATTATTCATTTTTATGAAAAGAATTCTTTTGACTTGTACGAATTGAACGTTATTTACGAAACTAGATGGAAACATTAGAAAAACATTGAGCAAGGGATTCTAGATTAATACATTTTAAATAACATCTCAAATCCATTTATTCTTCCAGTCACAAAAATTAAATATTATTACTTGAAGTTGAGTGGTGAAAAAAGGAGTGGCATGCAGGAAAAATACAATGCAAAATAATTTGATAGAACATAAACATAATTTTTTTTTAAATTCAAATAACGAAGTATTTCCCTAATATGCCTTCGGAATAAAGAAACGAAATTATTTCTTCGTTTCCATTTTGAAAAACAAAAACGATACGATAGGTAGATAATGTTTAGGAGTTTTATTCGATCATCAAGGCGTTCCCTACATTTAGACGCCCTGCCGTATACATGGTCCACTCCCCTTCTGAACCGCGCACCTTTGACGCGTGAGCATGTGTGCGTAGCCACCGCTGGCTGCGTTTGAGGCAGGCGGGGTGACCAGGCGGCCCGCCATCCGCCTCCCTCCCGCCCGCTGCCCGCCCCGCGCGACCGCTGTAATCGATTCATACGAAAGCCACAAACCGTTTTGTTTGCCGAGTGCTTGATGTGTTTATGAGTTTATTAGTGTGTATGAACAGGCGGCAAGATGAGGTGCATGTTTGCCGCTGCGAGGCTTCAAACGCTTTGGAATCCAAACTTCACGCGGCAATGG
>BOPP01000062.1:5990277-6009272 GCA_017312745.1 Gryllus bimaculatus
GGCGGGGAGTGACCGCGGCCGCCCGGCACCGGCGGCCGGAGGCGGCTGGCGTTCGGCCGCTCCCACGAGCCCACTCTCCCACGAGTTTGCTCAGCATTATGGGGGCGCTCCCACATAAATACCTTCTCGTTAAATAGGTTTTTTTCCCCCCTGATACATAATTAAACGCAGTGTAGTTGTACTCGAGCCTACTACTCATTTGCACGCATGTGTTTTAACGGGCAACCTAACATCATGTGGTTTACCTTTTACATGAGTAACGTTTCTGAACTTTAGTAATCCACGTAACTTTTTATTTTTCATTTCTCTACTGCTTAAAACAGTATTAATGTTTTTCAACAATGTACTATTATTCTATTTTTTATCATTTAAATTCTATGATTACAAATTGACACTTACGAAATAATGGCTATTCGCAAAACATTGAGAGGCTAGTGATACTATTTGTCTTGTTTCTAACTAGTTCATTCATTTCGTTCATTTGTGTGATAATTCTGGATATTTTCCTGTGCAACATTTCATCTATAGTGATTTCTTTGAGTTTACTTTCTCAGAGAGTGCTTTCAATCGCATGGCTCCTAAAACGTATGAGAAAAGAGGAAAGTATGTCAAGAATTTCTTATCGATCTTCTGTACACTACTTTGTCAAATCTGTTTTGTGTATTTGTTTTATCCCCCGAGCGAGATAAGTGGTCTTCGTAGTGTGATTCCGTTTTCTTATTTACAAATTTCATCGACATCGCATTTTAACACACAAATATCGGCGCAAATGAATATTTCTGAATGAACTATTCTGTATTTATGTAGCAAGAGTTAAATTCAAGCGAATGTGTTTGAAGAAGGAACTCCTTGGGAAGTTCGAAGGCAGCTACGTATAGAGGCAGCTGCCGCATAAATTATTAATCTTTGGTGGGTGACTCTTCTGTTTACCTTTACTTACGTTACAGAACTACGAATGCTGTTAAATATTAGGCGTCTCTAAATGGACTTTGCTTACGGCGTTGCTTCCAAATAGTGTCCTCCTTTGAAATATTGAATTTAATCAATATACAGTATTGCGCTATTTGACATGCACTTCAACTAATTTGTCATCAATGATTCAATGTATTTCATGTCTCTTTGAGAATCTCTCTCGTCACCGCCCTTTCTGTAATGGAACGACAAGTGTGAAATCCAAAGTTTCAGCAAAATTCAGATGTCATGTTGAAAAAGTTTTCCTACCTTTTCATGTTTGAATCTATGTTTTTCGTTCATCCTCTCAATTTCAAATAAATTAAATTTTGAAATCCCCACGATCACTAAATAACAAAATGTTATTGTTACTCTAACATCAACGAAAGATTTTTCATTCCCAAAAATTGCATTGGGTGTATTGAGTACTGCGACTCCTATAAGTATAACTATGAACTTTTCATCGATAATTATTTATTTATAAGTTAACAAAGAGTCTACCATCACTTCAACTAAAACAATACGTCTGTTGACACTTCGTCAGCTGTGACGCTTTTATCCAGTCGGGACCTTGAACGTCACAGTAGTGATGTCACAATCACAGCTGACGAAATGTCAACGGGCTTAATATTTTAATCGATGTATAAATATGGATTTAAAAAATTCATGCTAATGTATTGTAATATCGATATGTTTAGATTAGTACCCGTTGATAGTGCTACCATTGACACGTGCGTATTCCATTGTACATGACCAGCATGTACAATGTGCCAACTTTGTGTCAAGTGTGTCAACTTACATCGTGACGACGTCGACAAGCGTGGGGTGGAGAGGGCTTGTTGGAGAAAACGAAGAACGCGCGAGTTCGAGTGGGTGTGCAACGGCTGGCTGGTGGGAGGGCTGCGATTTGGAGTGCTTCGACGAGTTGCTGCTTACTGGACACGAGCCGGCTGCCTTTTCCAAGCCGTTGACGCGACCGAAGGCCCCGCGCCGAATCTGCAGACGGCCGCCTTGCCAAAGGCTGACCGCCCCCTCGCCGTCGTGTTTTTATTGCCGTGTTGATTCACGAGCAGCTGACGCGCGCGTCGAGTGAATCAATGTTCGCGAATCGCGTTGCCTTTGTGCGGAGAGTTTGATGCGGAGGATGGTCGAGAAGCCGCGACGAGCTGCTGTCGAGCCATCGTCGCCAAGAAGACTTCGATTAAAACATTGACTCCGCTGACACTTGATCGGCTGTGACGCTGTCATCCACTCGGGAGCTTGAAACGTTTCCGTAGTGACGCCGCTATAGTAACGTTTAAGCTCCCGAGTGGATGACAGCGTTACAGCTGATAAAGTGTCAGCGGACTCAATGTTTTAATCGAAATATTATCCAGCCCTCTGCGTATCTTTGCTGTTCCTGATTTAAAAGTCGGCTGTGTTTGAATTCGATCTAGGCCGAGTCGTAAACTCTGAGAAATGCTCTTGTTTTGAAATGTTTCTAAAATGTTTTACGGTTTAGTCTATAAACAATGTGAAATTTAAATTTATCTTCCGAGAATTGGATACCTTATTTTCAAAATTCTGTTGATTTCGGGAAAATTCAAAGAGGAATCTTACCTGGTAAAAGAGACCTAAATAGAACAAATAAAACATTTATTAATTGAAGTTCTTTGAATAAAACTTTGTTAGTGCTTACGAATAAATAGTGTTCGTGAAATTTAGTGAATTTAAGTTATCAGTTCATACACTGATCGTTATCTCTCATTCTGATTATCATGCAATTGAAGAGAGGAAATTTTAAACAGTCTGAGGCAACCCATAGGTTTCATGAATTTCCATTTGCTTAAAGATATATATTTGGTTTCACAGGTTGTGTGTTTTGTATGGGTTTCTACTTTGGAAGCTCTAAAAGCATCGTAGATACAAATTCCTTAATTTATTTACTCACGCGAGCCGCGTGTTTGTCTAAAGCTTTTGTCATTCAATTGTTAATACACGAGGAATGAATAATTGTAATGAAACAGTTAACTTACGTGTAGCTTCGTAAATGCGTGCAACATTTCCGTTGGCAGACACATTACGCCCACATAAATCAATACGGACCAAAATAGACACGAATTGAATGAACATTCGTCGCTGATCGAGTGGAAGTCAACGTCAAATTAAAGGTGGAAACCGAAATTAGTTTGGATTTATGAGCGCTTTGCAGTAGGATTGCCAGGCTGCTTCTTTGGGTGACCGCAGAAGGGAGTCGGGCGATGTGGAGGAAGTACGCAGAAGGGTTGGGGTCGGTGGATAAGAGCCGCAGGAGCGGGGAGACGAGATGCGAAAGGGCGCGGGACGGGGTGGGGAGGGGCGTCGGCGGCGGAGCCGTGTTATTGCTAATCGAAGCTGGCATCGCGACGATAAGAGCTTTTATCTCATTACGCCGGCAGGTGGAGTGGAGGTGGTGGTGGTGCCGGAGCCCCCTCTCGCCTGCTCTTCGACAATCCCCAGCATTCGCAACCCCAGCCGCTGCTCCGCCTTCGCATCGGCGCCCCCGCCCCCGCCGGCGCCGACCCCGCCCGCGCCGACCCCGCCCCGCCCCCGCCGGCGCCGACCCCGCGCGCACTTACCCGCCGCGCCGAGAACCCGCCCGCGCGACCCCGCCCGCGCCGACCCCGCCCGCGCCGACCCCGCCCGCGCCGACCCCGCTCGCGCCACCCCGCCCGCGCCGAAACCCCGCCCGCGCCGACCCCGCCCGCGCGTCCCCGCCCGCGCCGGACCCGCCCCGCCGACCCCGCCCTCGCCGACCCCGCCCGCCGCCGGACCCCCGCCCTGCGCGACCCGCCCTCGCCGACCCCGCCGCTCCGACCCCGCCGCGCCGACCCCGCCCGCGCGACCCCGTCCGCGCGACCCCGCCGCGCGGACTCGCCCGCGCCGACCCGCCCCGCGCCGGACCCCCCCCGCGCGGACCCGCCCGCGCCGACCCCGCCCTCGCCGACCCCGCCCCTCGCCGACCCGCCCGCGCCGACCCCGCCCGCGCCGACCCCGCCGCGCCGACGCCCGTTCCCGCGCGACCCCGCCCGCCGCCGACCTCGCCGCGCCGACCCCGCCTCACCGCCGCCTCCACCGCCGCCTCCACCGCCGGCCTCACTGCCCGACGCCGCCTCCATCGCCACCTCTGCCCGCCGCCGCCGCCACCACTGCCTCCTCCGCCACTACATCAGCACCGCCACCGGCGCTCCGCCTCTCCCTCAGCCCCGCCCACCTCTACACGCCGCCGCCGCCGCCGCCTCCGGCGTCCCTGCATTACCGCGCGACTCGGAGCTAACGAGGCGGCACTCTCACCCCTCGCCCCCGCGCCGCCGACACCTGCCGCCGCCGCGCCCGAGAGCCTAGTGCGCGCCCTCGCCCCGCCCTCTCATCCCTTCTGCCTCCTCCGCGGGTGGCGAGTTCTTGAACCCTCCTCGAGTTGCGTTCCGTCTTCCCTTTTTGTTTAGCGCGCTCTGTATGTGGACAAGTGTGAACCCCGAATTAAGTGGCTGTTAGCTCTTGCTTTATCATTGTGTACTTGTGTTGTGTAAACAGTCGTGACGGAGGGAGTAGAATGCGATTTTGCGCGATTTTAAGGATCGGCAAAGCACCGAGCGCGTGCTCAGTTGTGAAACCGCGCTCTTTTCTTTGGAACTGAAGTCGAGTTGCTAGGTATCGAATATCGTTGAACAGATTAATTCACATAATAGGAAATAATAAGTTGGAGTGGAAAATTGGAGCATGATTTTACCTTTCTCTTTCTACATCGTAAATCGAAACATTAAACCTTACCCGGTTTGCCTTTGCAAGTATGAACAAAATTGAATGGCGAGACATTTGCCCAACGGAGATAATTAGAAAATTCCTTTGAAGTAACTCTCAATGAACTGGAACACTGTAATAAAGTAAACCGCATGATATACATAAAATATAACTGACATTTATCATGTCTTAATCAACGTTTTGTCCTTATAATAAACCAACATTGTGTCAAGTTTGCAACACTCAACGCTAGTGAGCCGAAGCTAACGGCTAAAACTTGTATTCGATATAGTATTTCCTCACCTCATCAAGATAACGAAGCTCTGAGGGATATTATTCAAGGCATGTGAACTACGGCATCATTGTCGTCTCATCGTTCCACTCGTCCACGTATTTTCTCTAGAAAACGCCACACTCGAGTAACCCGCCCGAGATAGGAACGATTTGTAGTGTGCGCATCTCTCGAGAGTTCAATCAAGATTCATTCATTGAGCACATGACGCGCGTGAGCTCGAGTGAAAGGCATTTTAAAATGGGGTCAGAATGGGGGGGGGGAGCGGTTACACTCGTATTGTTTTCGTAAAGTACATATTTCGGACATTACTTGAACTATGATATTCTGGTGGGATTTGTGTATTCATTGTCTTATAAAGCCCATAATACGACAGTATTAAACTGTTTCACTCTCCATTCACTTATTTACCGAATCCTTTACGTTTATATCGTGGTGCTGTTCAGTCGCTTGACTGATAACTTGTCTCGTACTGCACGGTTGAGTAACAAAATCAGTCGAACGTATTATAAATTTTCAATACGCGTCAGTTCTTCCACCATGCCGTGACCTCTTGACACAACCGCTGCAATTCAGCCTACACAAGATATGCCGCGCGTCTGCTCGCCACGGGCCGATCGCCGCGGAGAAAAAACCGATATTTGTGCGGCGATCAGAACCGTTAATAGGCCGGAGCTGTGGTTTATAGCTGCAGCTTTTATAGTTCACAGCGATCGAATTGCTGTTGAGGTTGCGGGAAGTGCGCGGAACACGGCATTTTCTCCTGAGGCCGCTCGCCGCCTGTGATCCGTGACCGGCCCCGCGCGCTATTAGTTCTGCCACGTATTTTCGAGAGGAGCGCCTCCCCCCCTCTCCCACCCCATTCCTCAGACGGATGGACAGACGGCGATCGTGCCGGCCGGCTGCGTGAACTGGGGCAGAGGAGAAGGTTGGCCAGGCGGGGCCGGCCGTTCTCGGTTCATCTTCTCCAAGTTGCGAACTCTGGGAACGGTGGGGGAGGGGGGATTAGTTTAATGAGACAATGGGAACGTTTAAAGCGTTCTCGATTCTTGTCGAAGTGATGGGAGTTTTGAAGCGATGAAAGTGCTTCGCTGAGTCGTCTTGAGAGGCGAATTAAAGCTCTGAGACGGTGCTTATTGGGGTGCACGTGCATTTCCAGGGGTTCGGCCTGCAGGCGTAGTGGGTGAAAGCGAATGGAGACGCCCTGATTGTGAGAGTGACGCATTGAACTGCAGGATTTCGCGCTGATGCTATTCGTTATTGAGAGCTCGCGGAATCGTGTGGGGCGTTGTCACTGTTCGATTTGCCTCACCGCCTTCGCTTGATGTGTTGCTTCGATGAGAGCGCTTGTGATAAAAATACTACAGAAGAGTCACGATAATCTGAGGTGATTGGGATTGTACCGCGGATTAGAATAAACTCGAATTACACGACGGAAAGGCAAATGCATAACGGCATTTTCAACTACAACGTAAAACCAAGTCAAATTTAATGTGCAGGTTGTATTAAAGGTACAGATTCTTGCATACATTAACATACATTTACAAATTATAGTAGCCCTACTGTAATAATGTACTGTACAATGAACAAATGAGCGCGAACCTGTCAGAACAATGAAGCAGCCAGACTGACGCTGGCACCTACCGCTGCACTCGTGATCTTCAACCCAGTGTTACCAACTCAAGAGCCAGTTCTAGATTATTGTCACTCGTTTGCTTGTTAGGGAAAGGGGGTGCCTTGACGCACAGGATTTCTTTTTCTTCTTCTCTGATTATTGCAATTTTCCTGTATATTGTTTTTACTTCAAAATGCAAATTGTGATATCCTGAAAGACCATAAATACTTTGGCCACTAATCCACTTATAGAAACATCGATGTTTAATAACGTGGATGGTTTTGGTTGATACTTTATTAACATCGATATTTTAATTTTGTGCATCGATGTCTTGTTGGCCCTTTCTCTACTCGCGCAGTCGTCTACCCCAGACACCTCGGATGCCTCCCGTCCCTCGTCCGCGGCTCCCCAGTTGCGCCAGAGGCCGGTCGCGTCGTGGCTTTCACCCCTCCCCCGCCCTCGCGTCCCCGCGCCCACCCTCCCTGTCGCCGCTCCTCGCCCCGTCCCGCCCGCCCCGCCCTGTCCCCCTCCACCGTCCTGCTTTGCCCGCCCCGCCCCGCCCCGCCCCGCCCCGCCCTCCGCTCACGAAGAAAGGCGGGCTCGTATAGCGGGAGGACGATGATGAATCGGGCCCGCGCCGCTGGTAGCGCGCCAGCGGCGGGGAGGCGGAGGCTGGATGAAGAGAGAGAGGACGTGACGGTCGCGACGCCGCCTTCCCGCCCCGTCCGGCTTCGCGCGCTCGCTCCCCGTGGGAGGCGAGTGATGAAGATCCGTGGCCTTGACGAGCCGGTAAATGGGAGCTTTTGCGATTTGTGAAGAATGTGAGAGAACGTTTGAAGTAATTTACCGATTTGATAGTTGTATTTCCCTGGGTTTTCGTTGTATCCTATGTTTCTTTTTTTTCGTTCCGGAACTCGGAATAAATAATGACTGTTTATATATTTTTCCACTGTTTGATTGTCTATTGTATTAAATGAGTGATCTGGAATGAATGTTCTGGACAAGAAACAGTGACACTCTGGTTTCATGTTAGTGCTAGTATGTGCCAGTGCAACTTGGCAAATGTTAACACACGAAAAAATATCCTCTGAGGAACTAGAGTATAGTCAGAGCCATTTAGATTTGTTCATTATGTACCGGTTGCCACATTTTGTATTATATATCCTCCAATTAAGTGTCTATTGTTGCATAGGACAACATCTGTTGTGGCGGCAACAGCTTCTGCCCGGAAGTTGAGAGTCCGAAATCCATGAAGGTAGGATGTGACTGTGTGGTTACTCATAATAAGCAGTGTTTTAGGTCATCAACCAGCTCCCCAGACTGAGAACTAAATAATTATAATATTTATTATACAAGATTACAGAGAACCAGGCAGGTGCTGACAAAGCGCAGGTGCCAGTTCCACCACCCTCCCGCAGGCCAGCGAGACAAGTTGACCGATTCACGGTGTTCGATCGTTATGTACGCGCATTTCGTCGAACACCCGCGCCATGCCACTCCCGTGCGGGGGCACCGCGCCACTCGCAGCCAATCCTCGCGGAGAGCGGACCGCGCCACGTCGCCCTCTCGCCCTCTCGCCCTTACGCCCTGGAGCGCGGTGGAAGGGGCGGGGGGGGGCGAACGACGGCGGCGTCGGAACGCGTCGCGCCCCATTAGCATTTGCACCTGCGGCGCGGAGTTTCGGACCACCGGCGGCGGGCGGGTGGACAGGTGGCGAAGCACGCCGAGCATGCGCCGACTCCGCTCCGCCTCCGCTCGCGCCTCCGCTCCCTCGCGGCCCCGCCCGCCCGGCCCCTGGTCGCCCGCGGCGCTAATGGCCGCCCCCGCGGCCCGCCGCCTAAAATTGGGCGCCTCCGCGGTTCGCGCCGCCGCCGCCCCTGTCCTCACGCCACTGCACGGCGCGTCGCCGTTGCCGCACGCCGCCCCGCCGACGCCGCGCCGCCCGCGCTTGGGTTATATTTTAAACATGAATGAGAGCGTTGGGAAAAGGGGCGCATTTGTCAAACTTCACGCACCGCGGGTTCGCTGTTAGTGGTGGGGGCGGGGAGGACGGAGGGGGAAGCAACTAGAAGAAGCCCCGCTTTTGGAATGAATAATTTTATCTCTTCCCCCGCGTCCGATCGGGCCCTGCGAAGAGTAATATTCGCTTAATTAGGCGCCGCACGCCGTGCCAGCGTTGGCGGCTGCGGCGGTGATGATTGACGGTGGTGGGTGGTGGTGGTGTGGTGTGGTGAGGTTGGAGGTGAAGAGCGTTTTTTGGCGCGTGAGCTCTCTCGTCTCATGCGATCTTAGCTCCGCTTTCTTGTGGTTGGTTAGTTGGCAATTGACGTAGAGACGGACGGTCGAGGCATGTCTGACATATGAAGCACACCCTGAAAACCGCTTATTCATGATACTGAAGACGACTTTGGAATTCGTTGAAATGATTCTTCGAAGGTGAATTCCCTTTAGTTTTCACTAAGATCACGGTTAAATTTGCACTTCTCGTGCATGGATATAGTAAAGACATACACGTATCAAAATCTAAATATTAGATTTATCGATTCATATTGCTGCATTCGATGTGATTATTGGACGATTTGGTTGAATTATCGTTCGGTTATCTGATGTTAGAACATTTCCTGACACACATGTAACGTGGGAAATTGCGGGCATTTGAAATGAAAATAGACGTTTCTAGAGCAAATTTGCATGATTATTAGTATGCGCGCGGAATATTTCTCCTTCTACGTAGTAGAAAGGTAGGCATGAGCCTATAGGATTGGGATGCGTTGTCATTTTTCTTACAAGATCGGAGAATATTTGGGTTTGTTCTGTGGTGTTGTAAATTCCTTCTATTGAGCCGCTAAGTTCTTTCGTGTTTGAATGGGGATTTTGTGAAACGTGGGTTCACCGAACCGCCAAACACAAAACAAAGCAAAGGAAGCTTCGGTACACATTCATTTTGTGTTGAGCGAAATCCCAATTTTATCATATTAACATGACAAGCAGCGTGACAGAACGCAAACCGTCATTGTATGATTTCAGAATCTGACATAAGTCTACTTCTGAAGTGATATCGGTGGCGTACAAACACCCTGAGCTCAGCAAACAGGCGGGCTGCGTGATATCTGCTCGACTCGGCGTCGGACATTGAAATCCAACCGATATTTGCTCTCGAGGCGCGCAATGGTTTCCTTGCGCGGAGGCCCTCGAGCACACAACGAAGGCAATCGGTGCGGGCGGGCGCGGCGCCGGCGCCTGCCGCGTCGTTAGAGACCCGCCACGCCGCAGTGCGCGCGACGACGCTGGCGTCGGTGCCGCGGGGGGGGGGGGCGAGAGGGAACGGTGACAGCGGCAGCGCCCGCCATACGCGCGCGTTAATCTGGCGCCGATAACGATGTTTGGTCTGATGTCGACAGTTTGTGAAGAATCAAGTGATAACGCGTAATTGGTCTGCTGTAAAACGGTGGAGTTGGGAACAAATATTTATCGGTGGAAGCCCGAGTACACAGGCAACGAGGAGCTCCGGAAGTGTGGGGGTGGAGGGAGGGGAGGATTCGTGTCGATCCGAATATCACTCGTGCACCTCTGTGTCGCCTCACTCGTTCTCGTTTACCCTTCCTCCCTTCCTGTCTCTCTACGTTCTCACTCATTCCCGTCTCCCATTCTCTCTTCACACCTACTACATCTGTTCTTGTCTCGCGTGTTAGTATCGTCGTCTCTCTCCCGCTCAGATCTTTAGTCACTGTCTCTCTCCGTTTTCGATCCCGTATACACACACGCCCTGTCGTTCATCCATGTCGTCGTTTCGTTAATTTGGACGCGGGGTGCGCTCGCCTTGTGTATATTTTGGGAGCTCTTGGCCCCTCACCCCCTCTCCTCATCCTCTTCGTCTTGCGTTCCCTCGCGAATCAACTCCACCCGACTCCTCCGCTTTCGTCGAGGTTGGCTTCCTCTAGGACCCTGGGGAACTCCATCTGCGAAGTGGGGCGTGTGGATAATTGCGCTCAGACGGATGCGCCGTTACATCAACGACGAGAGGTAACTCCCACTCGAATTTTCCTCCCCTCCCTCTCTCTCTCTCGTCCTTTTTCCCCCAGCCCGTCACGTCACGCGCCGCATCTGTGTCTCTCAGTTTTCGAGCCGCCTTTCGTTTTATTTTCCACGCCGTGCAGCCGCCACCGCCGCACAGTCCCTAACACTTCGAATGGCAAGCGGCCAAAAACAATACCCAAATATCAAGCGATTCTTTTGTGGGCAGCGCTGGCAATACTTCATGTCTCGTGTCCTCAGCGGAGGAGCAAACGACAGGGAAGTATTGCCAACATTCCCCATAAAAGAATCACCAGAGGTCGGTGCTTAATTTTTGGGCGAGTGCCATCGCGGAGTGGCGGCGGCGGCGAGTCACTGAGAGCGCGCAGTTCCGGCCGGCAAAAAAGAGGAGCGCCGCGAGGCTGCGGGGAGCTAAGTTTGTCGCCTTTCGGTTCGTTTCACTTGGCGCATTGTTCGTGCGCGGACGCTGTTTTGTGTCGGGAGCCCTCGCGAAATGTAATTCGTAACTGAATGTCCGTGAGTCCACTTCTTCGAAATACTTGCAGTGCCAGAGTCGCCGCTTTTGCGTCACCGTTATCTCTTGTCGCAGTTCATCATCAGAACACCCACTTTTATACCAAGTCATTCCGACGGTAGGTGGGTGAATTCTTATCTTGCTTTGTATTTTCATGATTCATCCATATGTTTACTTTGCTGAGAGGTGTTTTGAGTGTCTCTCAACCATTTTTAAACTGGCAGATTCCTGGAAAAGTAATATTCCTTGATGAATTGATGATTGTGGACTAATATAGTTTCTGAAAGAAGTGTTTCATATCGAAAATTGATTATTTTTCTGGGTATTCCAAAGTATGCTTTCTAGAATGTGTAAAATTTCTCATAGCATGTGGCCATAAGAGTGTGGGCCATGTATGGGTAAAACCATTCAAATCAATGGTGCAATATATCGAAAAGAAACCATTGCACCGTCACGTAAAAATGTACAAATACGAGTATATTGATTCAAAATACCAAAATGAAACCAGTTGAAAATGTATTACACACAAAAATCTCTGCACAAATTGAGAGTTGGTGCCATATCGCAACTACTTCTTCAATTTGCAAAATTAAAAAAAAAAATATTGAATTGTTCCGCGCTTCCTTTAATTTGGTTAATTTTAATTTGGGTTACCCACTAGGAAAATATTTCTTGTTGTATATTCGGTAGTATAGATCTCACATTTGAGCTGTCATTTCGAGTTAGGCTTCGTTTATACCTCAATATATCTCGTTGCAATCAGCCTTGGTACAACATTTTCATCGGAATTTTGCCACTGTCGGGTGGCGGCGGGGGTGGGGGGCGTGGAGTAGCCGTCACGCAAGTTCGCAGCCGTTGCGGCTCAATTCCTGCGGGCGCTATAGTCGACGGCGTGTTTGCGCTATCAGCATCCGCGAATAGCGCCTGTTAATTTAACCAGGCTTCCGCCGGCTGGCACGCAAACACCGTTTTATATATTTTCCCCGGGCGCCTAACCGGCTGGGCCCGTGACCGCCCCGCCCGCCCGTCACTCCTTATTAGACGTCCGTCTGCGTGTGTGCCAGCGGTATCGCTCCCTCCGTGGCAACCATTGACCGGCGAGTACATAGAAACAGTCGACTATCGCCCGCCGCAGTATCGCACGGGGCGCTGTCGTGTCCTGAAGTGCGGTGCTGTGTGCGTCAGCAGGCGTGTTGGCTGAATACGTAACATTTGCACGGGAACTTTGTAGATCTCACCCAGTCCGCTTTCCAGGTTCCGATCTAATTCTGGAGGCGATCGTTTGAGATTTCATGGCTGCTTACTGCCCCCGTGTTACTGTCGTATTGTTTCTCAACCCAATTGCTCACTTCTTTGTATTACTTTCGTAATACCATGTTAAATACGTAACCATTTGTAAGTATGAGCAAGGGAAAATAATGTGAAGAATGAAAAATGTTTAGAGTTAACAGATGGAAGTGTAACGGAATGAGAATGTTCTTGGCACGAAATAGAGCTCAAGAAAAGAAGTGCAGAAAGCGACAAGTTGTGGTGAAAGAGGCTGCGGTAGCTATTTGTCCTCGAAAAATTTACGAGTAAGTTTTTTCCTTTTTTCCAAAAGTAACATCAGTAACTTGCTCGTTCTTCGTATAGTTTTTTTTTATTACTCCATATGCAAATACCATCAGAAAGATAAAAAATAAGTGCAACCTTTTTTTCTTTTGTATGTTGCAGCCTTAAACCCCCGAATGAAGTATTGCAGCGATTGCGTGTGATGTGCAAACGGTGTTGGTATCTTTGTCCTCTTTGCCGTGGGTGGAGGGAGGGGATACGGGGCAGGCCCGTTGACAAATGAGTGACGGTGTGTGTTGTCTCGCGACAGGAAGTGCGCCTCGAGCTGCCTGGCCTCTCTCTCTCCGGGTTCGGTGATGCGCGTGTCCTCCTTTTTTAGCCTTCGATAAGGGTAAACGGGATTTCCCTGACTGTAGATATGCCAAATGCAGGGACTTTTTTTTTGTTCGTAGTTTTCTTTCGTTCTTATCGCTGGCTATTTTCTCGTATCAAAAATATATTTTTAACGGAAAAGCTAAGTATGCTTTGTAGCGCTTCCCTTATTTCCACAAATATAAAAACTATCTAGAAATGATGTACAACTTCGATCTATGATGTCAGTTTCTGTATTAGCTCTTGTAGGTCTCTCCATGAACTATAATTTAACACAAGATTTATCAGAATTTAAGTATTGTGTAGTATGTAAAATAGGTGTGTATTATAGAGAAAAAGTTGCCAAAGAAAAGTTTCCCGGATAAACCAGTGTCAGAGCCTCCTACAAAACACATTAGTATGTAATCGATTTCTGGTGGTTTTGTTCAGTCACGACCACTTCCCGAGAGACGCTTGGACCCTGCTTTGTGTGGCAGCAAGCAGTTTCTCAGCGGTCGCGGTCTGGACACGAGGTGGGGTGGGGGGTGGGGGGCTTTGGTGGTTTTCCTGGATGCCCCGCCGTCTTGTGCGGTTTACTCACATGCTGCCGTTGGAAATAACGCAGATCTGCTGACCAGCAGAGCGCTGCGGAAGTTTTGAAAACCGTGTGTATTTTTCCTTCTTGTTATTCCGGTCCGGTTTCTTGAGGGTCCCGCCACATCGCTTGCGAGGATGGAGTTCGAAATCGACAGTTTGCCTCCCCCGTGGCCTACATGAGCGTTGTGAGAGTGCTGGGAACAAGAAGCACGAGATCATCTGTGAGGTTTGAAGGTCGAGCGCTTGAAATAGAGGACGACCGTTTAGAATCCAATTTTGATTCACGACTTCCGCTGTTGAGAGGTCGTCCGTATGGAGTTATGTGGCAACGCACCGCGGTGCAACGCTGGCAGTGTGGTGAATCAGACCGTAGCCACTGTGACCTAATGATGACGATGCGAAATGTCTTGTGCCGCCTACTGCTTCTCCCGGGCGAACAGTAGAATGCGATGGGCATTACCACGCAACCTACCAGGCCCATTGTTGCCACCTACTTCGGCTTCCAGATTGACAAGGAGGACTTAACAATTCAAAATGCTCGCAGAGTAAATGCTTCGACTCGATGTATTAATTTGCTGTCAAATGTATACTAATTAAAACATACTTTGCAGATCGCATGTGTAAAAATTAAAGTAAAAATATCGCCACCTCCTCATTTCCAATTAGGAGTAATTAAATTTGCAATTTTTCCAAGTATCGTTTTTCGTATAATCATCTGACGCAATCTAGTCCGAGATTAAATAACACACGACGTAAGCCAAGAAAACAAAAGTATTTGATAGCTTCACTGGTTAAAACAGTGTTTTATAATAAAAGTAATAATTTCGTGAAAATACAATCAACACGATTGAGGTCGAAATCCGTACTTTCGCTAAAATTGTCTTCGTCTTGTTTGCCATGTTTTCAATCACAGTGTAATCTGTCGCTCCGTAGTCTGCAAGGCACAACTGTCTATACCGAGCTCTTTCTAGCTTCGTCGGTACCTCGCTAAAAAAAAGGCTGCACTGTACCTGCCATGAGGGAGTCGTCCAGTCACTTACTAACTAGGGGGAGGACTAAGGCGCTAAAACTCCTCCCGAAAAAAAAAAGCAAAACCACAAAAAACAACAAACAAAACACAAAAATAACACGTAAAATTCAGAATGTTGTGTGCAGTCATGACAGTGGCATAATAATATTTACATTTACAATCAAAGAATACAGAGAGTCGTTTATATTTCGCTGAGCCGAAAATGCCTAAGCCGGTTTCACGAAGTGTGACGTAAAATGTTAATCCTAAAAGTCCTTCTGGCAAGCGTTCCCTTGTCGGTCTTCTTCCTTCCCTAAGGAAAATTCCGGCCGTTGCAGCGTCGCATTTGACCGCTTGCACGCGCCACAGTCGCTTCCGGACGCCCGCGCTCGAGGTCGCACCGCGCAGGGGACACTGACGCGCGACGCGGGCCCCGTTTGCGTGAGCAATTAGACGCGGATATCTTGATGTTTGGTGAGCGGGCGTGGGCTCTCCCGCGACGCCGTCACGCGCGTGACTCCGTGCTTTGATAAACGATCGATTGTCGATACTACGTGTTCCGCCGCGCGCGATCGCACGCGTGTCGAGAGGTGGCACTTTCGTGAGTTGTAAGCTACCTACGTGCTAATAGCCGGGCGAGCTCAATCACAGCTCGGAGCGACCGGGGGGGTGAGGGGGGCTGTATGCGCCACGACGAGGGGAGAAAATAGGGGTTCGGTTGGCGGCTCACGGATCGGGTTGGGTGCGTGGCGGGCGGGAGAAAGTGGGCGGGAAAAGGCGGGCGAATGGATGGGTGAGAGAGAGAGAGGGGGGGCGTGGTGGGCGGGGTGTGGGTTCTTACCGTGGCCGAAGCCCGGGGCCCCTTGTCCGTCACGACCACGGCTCGGCGCGTGTCCGCCCCGCGCCTTCCGCTGGCGGCGGCAGCTGCTGTACGGTTGCGGTGGCAGCAGGGCAAGCGGAGGCGTAGGCGCGGGTCGTGGCTCCGTTGTCTCCGCCCCACGCTTCTCGGAACCTCTTGTCTCCGCGCCGGGGCCGCTACCCGCCTCACTGCGCGCCGGCTGGCGGTAGGCGGCGACGAGGGCGGGGTCCAATGACTGTTCGTTGCCGTTCTAGTAGTAGTAGTAGTTGAGTGTTGAATTAAGCAGGGTGTAGAACGGCGGAAACTAGGCAGGGAACAAATGTAGAATGACGGAGGCACAATTAATGTTTCGTTTTCTCGCCGAGAAGCCGTGTTGTTTGTACGTCGCTGGGTAATGGATTGTGTGTAGCCGCACATCAGATACACGAGATGTTTCCTGGAGCTTATATTCGTTTCTCAAGAACTTGCTAGAGAGTGAGTAAGCCGAATGATAAATGATGGTGGACAACCAAGAGCGCTTGCTTTATTGATAGTTATACCGATACCCGCGTTATAATTTTTCAATATTTTTTCCCCTTTCTTTTGTGTGCAACCAGATTGCCTGTAGTCTGTTTTATAATATTATTTTTATTCTGTGATATTAAGCCGTTCCAAGTATATCTTTAATCTTCATCCCTAAACATCACGAAATACGTATATCACGATGTTCTAATAGTGAGATGTCACGGAATAAAATAACACGTTTCCCACGTGTTAGACTTCACGACGCTCTAACGGCACCGTAACTAAGTCTTTACGCCCATTATCCGATGAATCACGCGCAAGGCGATGGGGAGGGCGGTGGCTGTCGAACCCGGGGCGCCGCCCGCGGGCGTGGGGCGGGGCGTCGCGACGCGTCGCGTCGTCCGGTCGCGGAGGGCGATTGCGCCGCCCGGCGCGTTTCGTCAGCGCGTCACACAAATCTCGTGATGAAATAAGAGCGCGGGCGAGGTTTTCTGAAGGGCCATCAACTGGCGCGTAATCTCGCGGCCATAAATCTAATGAAGTGTCTGTCGGGGCGATAATGTTCCGCCGGGCGGGAAACGCGGGGCGGGGCGGGGCGGGGCGGGGCGAGAGGCGAGGCGGTGACCTGGCCGTCGCGGAGCCATTAACATCCAATCTGTCGGGCGGCCGCCAGGCGACCTGTCCCGTCGGGAGGGGGACGGGTCGGGAACAAATCCTCCGTGGACGAGACCATCTCTCTGACTGGACGGACACGGGGCGGAACCTTACAGGGCCCAAGATGCGGGAAGGATGGTTGTCTTCGAGCTGTGCGGACAAGAAGCACTGACGCTTCATGGCCCCTGGCGAAAGGAAATTTTAGGTGCCAGTAAAGTTAAAATCATAAATTTATGGTTTTATTTAAACATTTGAATTCAAATTTTTGGACGTTTGTTTGAAATCGGGTTTCTATAGGAATTTACCGTATCTTTTACGTACACTTATACTCCCATCATTAAACACTTTCACTCAACGAATATTAACTCACGGAAACTGTACAACTCTTGTTTGACCTGCACCAAATCGACTTATTAAATGAATAAATGTTTGTCAACCGTACTCTATTGTATTCGTAATAACTTCATGAGGAACGCCTACAGGACAGCTGGGGATATATTGATCAACACTTCGTCTTTGGCCCCGAAGAGAACGACTTATCCAACAAGTAAAATTCTTCTCCCGCGAATTGACAAGTTTTTAATGTCACAATTTATTTTCTACATACGTTACCTTGTTATTCACAAAAATTCACAGGCCCTGTTGACACACAAAATTCGTCCGTCGTGCTAGAATTGGGTTTGGGTCACGGAGGGGCCGCGGCATTGTCCGGGGGCGGCGGCGGCGGCGGTGGCAATGGCCAATGCCAGTGGCGAGAGCGACCGCTGCGGGGGCGATGTCTCTGTGCGTCAGAGAGTCATTGTCAGTGCATTGACGCACTCGACCGGGGCACAGAGCCGGAACCCTCGGGAAGGGCGGGAGGGCGCACACAATTCTGACGAAAGGTTAAAGAAGAGATGAGAGAGACAGAAAAAGAGAAGTTGCAATGTCTGGTTTATTAGAACGACTGACTGATTAGGAACTCCGCATAGCTCGAGGACTGCTCATAGATTCTTTGCATCAGTTTACTGGCGCGTGTCCAAAGTTCGGATCATAAAAAGAGAAGCTTCCGGATACTGATTAGTGAATACAGGGGAGGAATCAAATATGTCCATAGGACCATGGTTGTGAGGGAATTCATGAATATCGTGCTTAAAAAAATCAAGTACAATAATTACGTTAGTATGTTTTGAGTGATGGTTTGACGTATATGTTGAATAAAATGTTTTAGAAAAGTACATAAATATTATCATCAGATTCATATGAGTGTATAAGTTTAATTTTAAAATGTTCAGTTTTAGTCTTTTGTATTCAAACAGAAGTGCACGTGAAGTTGCTTATCGTCGCTTTTGATAAATTGAATACGAGTTGTACATGACTAGTTACATTTGTGTGCACGCGTTCAATATTGATGCTTTTGTTCCGCCGTTATCATGTAAGGAGACGGTGTATCCAAAACATCCATTTGTTCTCACTATAGCTTATTTTGACATTCAACTCCAAGTTTCGGAGTGGACGCGGCGAAAGTAATATTACTTCTGCTGTCCAACAAATTCTCTGTGAAACTCGGATGACATGGTAACATGATTGTTTTCCAAACGAGTTGGCTCGCCTCCAATAGCGCCTGTCTTAGAGTGTTGTGGAGAGGATGTGTTGTCAGATGTGTCTGACAACGGCGCAGACGACTGCTGCTCTTCTACTTATGAAAGTGGATGGATATAAGTGGCAACTGGACGAATGTTTTCCCAATGGACGAGCGTTTATCTGACATCCAGTTATATAAAGCCTCGAAGAGTGTAATTGAATACTAATTTGAAAACTTAATAAAAAGCTGAAGTAGCTGGAGATTGGGCTGCAATGAAAACGATACTTCAGTTCAATGCGTTTTTTTGTTGATTATAATTGTGAAATTATTTGAAGCGTTATTCTCTCTTATTAATGCCACAAACGCATGTATCTATTTTGTCGTATATACGTGTGTGTTTTCTACTTATTTTATTTCTTTTTCAAATATCATAAATGAATCCTTTATGATTTATTCCGACTGGTTCCCGCGTATTGTTTGTACACGTGTATCTCTCTGTTCCAATAGCAACTCCAACTCATAAGATATTTAGCCGCATCGAACAGTTGTTTGGAAGTGTTAGTGAAAAGCAACACCCATCAAACGGACGTAGTGTCTAAAGCGGTGTTGGGAACCGATGTAGTTGACAGCTCCGCCAAATGAGCACGGAATTCACGTCCATTACCATTCGCAGTTTAGTTCGGCGCACGGCGACGCTTGTGGGCCGCGGCGGCGGCGGTGGTCGACGGCGGCGGTTGACG
>BOPP01000062.1:6021958-6045938 GCA_017312745.1 Gryllus bimaculatus
GGTCGCGACGCGCCCGTTGTTGGTGGTCTGCGGTGCCAGAAGACGCTCTCGGAATACGAATGCGTGTGGCCTGCCTGCGTTTTCCGCTGGTTGGTTGCGAGGTCCGTGTCTTGTGTTCGTCCCGTTAAAGTGTGACGTTCGCCGCGTGTAACAGGTCAAAGAATCAGCCAGCGTGTGGTTAGATTTAATGTCGGTTGCGTGCGGGTAAATTGTTCAAAACGGACGCATTAACTTCATTGTAATACCATTTCCTAACTGTTTCTTGTTAAGCAATGTTAGCACAGTGTTGAACTAATCGCTAACAAAACTGAAGCTGAAAGAGTACGTATTACTTTTCTAAATATTCTAACGCATTTTTCGAACTAAACGTCCTTGAAAATACGAAAACAGAGCTGACGCAGCCTCGGTGAAAATTGCCAATATCTATTCTTGGAAGAAACCAGAAACTCCAATAAAATATTACTTTCTTAAACGTGTAATGACAGCTTTTATGTAAACATTAACGACAAAAAAAGTTTTGATGGCTCAGGCAAAAGGTTCCCAGGTGAAATAGTGGCCAAACGCGTTGTAATTGACATGCGCGAATTAGTTTCTGCAGGCTGTGAGCACGAGCAATGGCGTGGAGAAATTGCTGGCGTAATCCGGTAAAGTGAGAATCCTGGAAAAGCGAACCGGTCGCTGCGGGTTGCCCGGTGGCGATTGTGGAAAACCGCAGGCCGTGCAGCCGAGGAGGAGGTCGGACCGCAAGCCTGACAAGGAGCCGGCAGCGGCAGCGGCAGCGGCAGCGACGGCGACGGCGGCGGCGGCGGCGGCGCGGCGGAGGCGGCCTGCCCGCCGCCACCGCCACCGGAGCCCCTGAATGAAGGTGATGGAGTGTTGCGCAGAAACAGGTTTCACTTCTGCCGCGACCCGCGCGGGACATTTACCATGATTGGTTCCCGCACGGCATCAGAAAGTAGGCGCCCCGCGTAATAATACCACTGTATTCTGTGCGTTTTTCTTGCGGAAAGGTTAAAACGTCTGTTAGTGGGTCGTTCGACATCTTGCAGTCGGTGTAGATCAGCAATTGAATGTAGGGTGGACACGAAACTCACGTTCTCGAAGAAGAAAAGAACGCTTTTAGTTCAAGGAAAACGTGATCGATGTTAAGGGAAGCACATTATGGTAGGTACTCATTTGGACGTGGAATGATGCAACGAGGATCAAGATCCTGCTTTCGAGTTTGTGCTGAAAAAATGGGTATTTTACACCAGTGTTTCTTGGGTAATCGTTATTGAATTCTTCCACGAGACTGAAGAACTAAAATGGATTGTGTACATTTTCACTGAAGCTTCACTAATCGCTGTAGCTCTATTCTCTCTCAAGCTTAAAGGAGCTCTCTCAAGCGAAGCCCGGCGTGACGAATGGCTTTTGGGCAGTTATTCCATTCTCCTGGAACATTTGACAGTGTCCCCGTTCGGGGCCTTCGGAAATTGAACCGCTTTCTCTTCCATTATTGTTTGCAGCCAGTACAGCATTCAAACCTGTGTGTACACCTTTTGGTAACTCATTATTCAATATCCACAGCTTTCGCGTCCGATCCAAGAAGGCAGAAAGGAAATGTAAAGGAATTAACAGAATTGCTCATGCATTTGAAATTTCTTGCGTGTCATGCGTATGTTTTTTACAAGGTTAACCTAATACCATTGCTTCCATAACTGGAACGATCATCACTGGAATTTCTCGATATAACAAGTTTCGTTCGTTACACCATAGTTTTTCTTGCTTTTGTAATTTTTACCATTTAGAATTTTGCATGGCCTTTGACTCACTAAGCAATTTTCAAGTAGTACATGTCGGGTATATGTAGTTAGCAATATGATTCATTCCAGAGAGCACCTTATGCCTGACGCCGACGTTCGGGCCCCCGAATTTCGTTCTGCGCGAGCGGCTTCCGCTGATCAGTTTAGATCAGCCCGCATTTATATTATTGTAATTACTATTCGCCAAAACGAATCTTATTAAACATTAAATGCGATCAATTTGTTTTCTTCCCCTTCAGATACAAGCATACTTACGCTATCGATACTTTCAATGCTCCAAATTTTCATCTTCGTACTATATACTGTTACTAGCCTAGGACGATATAGAATAAGGGTGACTGGTTGTGACAATCACTGACGGTTTCCAAATTCCTCTGATGGCATTCCCTGAAGGATGGAGGCGTCCTTTTCAGCTCCACGTGTGGGTCATGAGTTCGCTGTACACGCACGTGCCTTTCCATCGCGGCCGGGAAGTCGCCCCCCTACCCCACCCCAAACCCACCCCCACACGGCTGTCACTTGGTCACTTCACTGTCAGCTGTCCACTGCCGCGCCCTCCCCTCGCCGTCGCCTTCCCTTCCACTCCACCCCACCCCCGCGGCCTAATGACCCGCGCGCGGGCCGCGCCACACCCACAACCGCGCGGGCGCCGGCCGGCCCGTTATCAGGCGGCCGCGGCTTAATCTTAATTAGCCCCCGCGATACAGGCGCAGTCAGCCGCCTGGCGCGCACTCGCGCCCGAGATACACGGGCGGCCCCCGCCCACGCCCCGGCCCCGGCACCGCTCCTACTACCTCCCATGCGCTCGCAAACGCACAGTGGGCCCCTGAGACGAAGGGCTGTGCCAATTTCTGCGCCTTAGCTGTGTTCATACTAATTGAGAAAGAAGTTGGAAATCGCATGTAACGAAGTTTGTCTGTGATTTTAGTGCAATTGTGTATGCACGGGTGTTCGGCAGGTCGCATTCTGTCGCAGTCGAGAGATTTATGTACCTGCGGAACATTGGTGCTGATGGGGTTGCCTAACAGTCAGGAGGCGAATGCCACTTGTATATGCATGTAGCTCCGTTCTGTATGATTTCTCACTACATGCTCATTGGCAAAATGTGATAACTTTCGATCTCTCTATAAAATCTAGAAGTTTTTTAATATTTATTCTTAGACATTTGGGTAATGCGTATTATAACAATGTGTATACTGACAAATCCTAGTTACTGTTGAATATGTTATATTCTTACAGTAGTTGGTCATTGTTATTTTTTAAATGTTACAAAATTAACAAAGAAGAGTTCGATTTCTTTTGGCACTTTCAAAATAAATAATAAAAGGAAATCGAAACATTTTATCGAAACATCAAGTTGTCAATTCAGTGATTATTATTTGTGAATACACAAAAAACAAAATAAATTTTATTTCAAACAGTTACATTACGCTTACAGTTTATTAACTTCGCCTAGTGAAGCAATATTTAGGGCATTTTCTGTAGCAATCGCGAGCCACTGCGCATGCGCGTATGCTCAAAAGTGATAGTGGTCTCTAGATTGCAGTCGATTACTGTACGATATCCTTTGCAAAACGGCCATAATATCTTGCTTTTAGTATTTATGAGAAATACGCATTCAAGCGAAACCACTAGGTTCGCCTATTTCTTCGTTGCGTCCGCGTGTGCGCGTCTTCCGCTCTCTTTGGAGCCAGTGTGCGCGGCGCGGTGCGTCGTTCGGTGGCGCAGGGCCGCCGGCTGTTGACACTCTGCTCGGAGGGCCAACGCAGGACGGCTGCATCCACAGCATCCTCCGTTCTGCAGCAGCAGCAGCAGCAGCAGCAGTCTTCCGTCGGATGCACACCGGCCCCACGGTGGTTGCCGAGGTTCGCTGTTTTAGAACAGGGGTATCCATCCCTATTGCTGTAGGCCAAGTTGTGTACGATGGAAAATGGTGAGGGCTGGTAAAGCTAAACATAATGTCTTATTATTAAATACTTTATTCAATTTTAGATATCCGTGGATTATAAATGCATAAAAGAAATTAGTGCTCGTTTTAAATACGTGACGTATATCCTAGCAACGACAGGTTTCTTCTTTTTATTTCCCCCAAAGCTAGGCAAATTCATAGTATTTCCTAATTATATTAATTAATTCATAATAAATGTCACTGAGCTGGTATAACCCATCTCAATATATTGAATATCAAAAAGTTTGGATTTGTTTTCTGCGGATCCGTAGTCTGGAGAGCCGTGTACTAGACTGTCCTTGGTAACAAGCACCTCGGGGTCGTGGCGGGAGGCTTACAAACGATTGCGAGAAAAGCCGGCGACAAAGACTAGAAAGAGCGTATGCATCGTTATGTGTGGCACAAGCAAGTTTACAGCAAATTGTTTGAAGTTGTGGGTTGTATGGAGTCCTTGTAACTTACCTGTACAATGGACTGTTTTATGCTTCGTTTCAGTTTTTATGAGGAATCCTGAAGGCTCTGGTTGTGTTGCTTGAATTTTCATGCTTTGTAATATCGCACTACAGAACTTAATGAAGGTATTGTTTCGAGAACAATTGTAAATTTTCGTTCCGTCACAATATACTGAAAATCTAGACTTGTTTAATACTCCTAATTAAAATGAATAACAGTTTCACCGTATGAAATGAGCGTTTTCGATAAATTATCGATTTCTCTTTCTCCTATTACGAACAAGTAAAGCAGGAACATAAACTATTTTCTAATATTTTCCTTTTTAATCAGCATTTTCGACTGACGTGCTTTATCAATCTTCCTCACTAAAAATATTTTCCCCTACCTAGACATGCCAGAACACAGGCTGACGTAAACTGTGAACGAACGAATGAGAAAGGAAAGGTAAATGATGGTTCCACATCCTAAAACGGGAACATGGATTCTCTCTTCGGAAGGATCGCCTACCTGCGTCCCTGTGTTGTACCTTTCAGGTAGTCGAAGTGCCTGATGGCGTGGGGAACTCGTCAGTGCTTGCAGAGCTTTAGGACTGGCATTTTGGGGAACTTGAGTCGGGTCGAGGGAATCCTGTAGCAACGCGACAAATTATTTGGCACCACCTGACCCTCCTCATATTCTTTTGTTACTCCAGGGCACTGAGCTGCAGAGAAGTAGCGGTACTTTTCGAGAGAGAAAAACTAACTTGTCCACTGTTATCTAGTACTGTTTACAATATATTCATAACTTCCCTAACCGAAGTCACGAGATTCTTTAGGTATTCGGCTCAGACCTTCTGGGAAATGTGCTGAACTTTTCTCTTCCCTATTCTAAGGGATAGTTTGAACTGGATATTGTTAACTAAAGTCCGGACAATTCAGCAGATTTTCACTGCGCATCTTCACAAAACAGTTCTCCGTTCGTGGGCAGGCGTGTTAGCCAATGGTGTGACAAACTCTAGACAACACTTAAGTGGAAAGTGGGGTGATGAATCGACAGCAGCCTCACGCGCATCCAACTGTCCCGGCGGATGAGCATATGGTGAGTGAGATGGCGAGGCTGAGTCACGACGCGAAGGCTGATGCCAGAGGGTGCGAAGGTCACATCGGCGTTGCACTCTCCTCGCGTGTGCACAAACATTTCGATTACGTGTTGAAAGGTACACTGTCCAAACATCCTGTAGCACTGCTGCGCCTGTCGTTGGGAAAGGCGCGGTTGTTGGTGTGGATTGCGGCGGAGTCGTTCGCTCATTGCAGTTTTACAATATTTGGACAGCGTTCACGTGACCTTTTACTCTAATTTCCACTAATTTTTTTTTCTTTCCGTTAAAATCTTTCCTTAAAAATTATATGAGCAGTTTTCGGAGAAAGAAAGAAAGGAAACATAAGATGTTTTGTTTGTCGTGAAAAAGGGATTTTTTTTAGGAGTCGCTTAATATTAACCAAAAACCAAAACCTGTAACTCGCGTATACATCAACTGTCAAATAAAGTATATTGTAATTTTAATAGAACAATATAATTGTGATTCCAACAAAGTTTCACGTAATTTTAAGAGTTAATTATAAAATTTAGCTTACTTAAATCTGTCTTCGTATATTATTTCGTTAGAAATTGCGTTTTGTAATGTAAATAACGCATTCCGCTTTTCTGTCGGTTGACAAGGGAGTGCTGTACAATTCTGATGTTAGAACCAACATGATAATTGGCCATGTCATTGTGTGCACCCCTCTTTATTCATCCTAGAGCGAGAAGTAGTAGCGGAGACCTACGCAACCACTAATCTACCTCTGTGATTGAAACACTTAGAACCGCAATTAGGCTCGGGGTAGAGCCTGAAGTTGTTTGTGAAGACGTGTCGCGGGTCTAGAACAACCAGGTGAGAATGAAACTCGACCCGCGGAGACCCGCGCGGAGCGACGCGCAGTGTTTACCGGCGGAGAGCGGGGCGGGGGCGGAGAGGAGTTGGCGGAGGAGCGTTGCGGAGAGGATCGGAGAATGGGCAGGGGCGGTGAGCGGGATTTACGCAGAAGCGACTGTGCTTTCGCCGCCGCCGCCGCCACCACCGCTACCACCGCCACCACCGCCACCACTGCCGCAAGCGCCACCACTGCCGCGAACTCCACCGTCACCGTCACCGTCACCGTCACCGTCACCGTCACCCTGCCGCCACCGCTGCCGCCGCCTCCCGCCACCGCCACCTCCGCTATCACCGCCTTCTTCACTACCTTCTCCATCTTCCACCACCGCTTCTATCACTGTCTCCTTCACCTCTCCCACTGCCTCCTTCTCCACGTCCTTTCCGCCTCTGCCACTGCCTCCTCCGGCTCCGGGGAGGCGATTACGCAGAAGCGACTGTGCCTTTTGTCCCGCCGCCGCACCACCGCTACCACCCCGCCAACCAACCGCCACCCACTGCGCTCGAGCGCCACCACTGCCGCGAATCCACCGTCACCGTCACCGTCACCGTCACCCGCTGCCGCCACCGCTGCCCGCCGCTCCCGCCACCCGCCACCTCCGCTATCACGCCTTCTTCACTACCTTCTCCATCTCCACCACCGCTTCTATCACTGTCTCCTTCACCTCTCCCAACTGCCTCCTTCTCCACGTCCCCTCCGCCTCTTGCCACTGCCTCCTCCGGCTGCACCTCTGCAACGCCTTTAAGCTCCGCCACTACTGCTTTACCAGTACCACAATCAACACCATTCAGTGTCACCATTCCCACCACAATCACTTACGGCTCTCCTACGGCTCCGCTGCTGTCTTCTCCATCAGTCTCCTACAAACGCCCGTTCCTCCTGTTCGCCAGCGACGCTGCCCGCCGCACGGCGCCGCCTCCGTTTCCCGGCTTCCACCGCTGGCTGGCGCGCCGGTGCGGGCGGCGTTGACGCGGCTGTTGACGGAAGCACTTAGGCTGGCGCGGACGGAGCGCCGGACGCCTGTTGACTCCGGCGCCGGGGCTCCGATCAAACACCGCGTGAGCGCGGGCGGCGGGCGCCGGCGCGGGCGCCGGCGCGCGGCCGGTTCTCAGGTGTCTCGGCCTGCCCCGCTGGCCGCCCCGTTCCCCGCGCCGCGCCGCCGCCGCGCTGCCCACGGCGGCCTTGGGAAGCCAGGACGCCTCCGCCCGCCGCCCTTCGATATCGTGATCCGACTTGGCGAGCGACCGTAAAAGGTGCTGCGGCGCCACAGTTTCGCCGACATCAATGCTGACGTCAGCAGCGCACTAATGGCAAATTGAATGGGAGCTCTGGACAGCTACGCGACCACATCACGGCGACCTAGACCGTTGATTGCAACCACTCTTATCTTGTAATTAATGTGAGTGAGGTGTGATGCGATGTAACTGTTCCACTGTCATATGCTGACGAATACACGCCAACGTGTTTATTGATGACGATATATTCATTAGTTTTCGGATAGTAACTCTTCTTCTTGACCTCGTGCTTGGAGCTCCCTTACCATACCTATTTTACAACACCTTATCAGATGATATTAAACGATTAAATTTCGATACAAAAGTATGTACGGCCCAAGTTAAATGGTGCACAACTGTTATCTATACAATTAGAGATCGAGATCTAAATGGAAAGGAATATAATTTTAACAACGGACCACTTGTAGTATTTATTTAACTATTTTGGATTGTATAATTCGAATTTAACCTGTACTTCAGCTTCTGTTCGAATGGACCCCCATCTCAGATCAGGTTTTCGTCCAGTTTCCCCTGATCCCTTGACAAATGCTGAGATTTTTGCTTCTTGCTTTCCCTTTGTTTTGCTTCTGAATATAAATGTAACTTCAATTAACTTCTCCCTATAAGCTCGTCACACACCCCAGTTTTAAAACTGTTTTTATGTGAATAATAAAATATACAGTATAATTCACGTAGGCAGTTGTTATTAGTAAAGCCCAAATCGCATTATCCAGGCTGTTTGCGAAAACAAATTTGTACATGTCGCACTTCATTTATATTGCGTTTGTACCTGGCGCAGATTATCGTACCTTCAAACTGCTTGTGCACTGCGGCATAAATCTACCGTTGGAAAGTAAAGGACTCGGAATCCCTTGCAACCCGCCGTGAACGGCGACTCGAAAGTTCGAAGCGCCGACGTTGCGATCTATCTTCATCCGTGCGTGATAGTCAGGAAGGAAACATTTTGTGTTGAAATCTGATTGTACACCAGGCACTTTTCATCTACAAGCGACTAGTCCTGTAGTAAGATAATCTCGTCAAGCGGAGGACACAAACAAAAAGCATTAACAACTGTCTGCCGCCCGCCCGCCGTGATTCCACGAGGGACTTCTTTTCTACATTGAAGCGGACCCGTTTCAGCTCCCAGCGCCCGTGCGACTGGCCACCCTCCCCACCGCCTCCTGGGCGCACCGCCGCGGCCAAAGCCTGCCTCCCCGGGGCCACCCCCGCAAAAACCGCGCCACTTTTCACACCTCCCCCTCTCACCTCGGCCGATCCCGCCGGAGGGTGCGCCCCCTGCACGCCTCCCGCCATTCTCTCCTTTATTCTCGAATGGGGCTCTAAATTTTTAAAGCGTCGGCCTACGGTTTCCCTCCCCGTTTTTCAACTTTCTTGGCGTAAATGGGCCGCTGCGTCGTACTATCTCCCCTGCGCGGCCTGCGCTCCGGTTGCCGGCGGCGAGGCGCGTGGGGGGCCGGGGCGGGAGCACAGGTGCGCGAGGCACGCCAGACGCCGGCAGGGGTTGGCGGCGTGACGAGTGGCAGTGTGAGCGTCGCGAGTGAGTGAGTAAACCGGATGGGTCGGGGGATGCGGGGGGAGGGTGGCGGGTGAACGGCGTTGCCCGGTGGGCCGGCCGGTGGGCGGAGTTAATCGAGGTGAGGGCAATCGAGCTAACGTTCGTGGGCGGAGCGCCCACCCGCGCCCGGGCGTCCTCCATTACGGATGCAGTCGACGTTCGCAATCGTTCATGGGCTATTCAATAAAGGCGTGCTCCTCTCGTTAGATTGTTGGGAGTCGCGTTGCGATTGACGATTATATGTATTAGATTCGTATCCAGCTCTCGGGCTGGTGGGGGTGGGCGTGGTGGGGGGTTTGACGAAAAACAAACACGTGGGCGAATGCTCGACCTGAGTTGTAGTAGTTGTGAAATTACGACGTCATGCTGGCGTCTAGTACACGACGAACTGGAACAGAGAAATTAGCGCAATAAAATCCCGAAAGCACACGCCGGCATTATACATTGCAATACGTTCGCAGTAAACACAGTAGTCATTTCGTGGGACCGCACACGCGCCTTTTTTCGTGCGCCCCGGGGTGCCAAGAATTTTCCATCTCGCTTCGCAGGAGATGGCGAGCCGATATCGTCGTGAATGATGGGTGCAATCGTAGCCGCCGTACTAAAGTCGGCACACTCGTAAACCCGGGAGACAACTGACTCCAGTTAGTTGGCCTCCTGCGGGGGGAACTGCGGAATTTTGGCTGCGTGTCAAACTCTCCGCCCGAAGCTCTCTGAATTCTCCGCACTCGCTGCCGTGCCTCCATATTTATTCCGTTGTCCGCGACGTGAGTTTGCACATGGAATAATAAATAATTTTGAATGAAGACAATGTAAAAATATTTTTTTTTCTTTTACGCTTGGAATGTAAATGGGTAAGCTATGTAAGTCTGTATGAGTTAGTAATTGTCGAAAAGTTGAGCAAACAACTTACGAAGCAGCAAATTGAGTGAAATGTTTAACAGTATCATTAACTGCCGTACCAAACACTGCAACCACTTAGCAAAAAAAATTTTGTTTTGTGAGGAATTGGAATCCAATAAAGCAGTGACGTGATATTTCTGGCTTTCACTGTGATTCATTTTTTTTTTAAATTCCAGACAGGAATTAAAACAGGCATCAAACAAGATATTAATGTCAATACCGACAAGCGTAGACTTTTACCAAAATAAAAATGATGAGTTTCCAATGTGGTTGCTGGAGAAATGAAAGAATTACATGATATTTTTTTAAGTGGTTTTCCTCCAAGACAGGGAACTATAGAAATGCTTGATTCCAAAACATTACCGCGTTAAGTTTAAATGTCACGTGACCTGCTGATATTCGACATTTTACATTCGGAAGTTGCCCTGTTTTCCTTCCAGGGAGCGGTGAAATATTCCAGAGCATTTGTGCAATTATCTTGGGCGCGTCTCCGCCCGCTTTATCGAAGTGTCCCGTTCTGTCCGCACCTTATCGTGGCCACGAGAAACGTTGCGGCAGGCGGGGAGTGTTGCGTTTATCTCTCGTGGGGCTTCCTGGAGTTGGAGGTCACGGCGGCGGCGACGCCGTGCCGTGCTGTGGCGCGTCGGATGTCGCTGTGGGCGGCGGCAGCGCCGAGCCAGCCAGCCACCTGCCGCAGGTGCGTCCCGCCGCCGCCGCCGCCGCCGCTGCGGCGGCCGTGTGCCGAGGCGGGGAGATGCCTGCCGGGGCCGCCGGGCCGCCGCTGCCGCCACCAGTCGCTTGTCGCACTGCGCAGCTATTATGGCGCACGCCAGGTTTACGGCCCGGTCGCCCGGCCGCCCGCAGCGGCGGCGGCGGCGGCGGCGCGGGGGAAAGCACCTGCGGCAGGTGCCTGGCTTGGCTCGGCGCTGCGCCGCGCCCACAGCGACATCCGACGCGACAACGGCACGGCACGGCGTCGCCACCGCGCGACCTCCAACTCCAGAAGCCCCATCGAGAGATAAACGCAACACTCCCCGCCTGCCGCAACGTTTTCCGTGGCCACGATAGGTGGGCGGACAGAACGGACACTTCGGATAAAGCGGGCGGAGAAACGCCGCCCATAGATAATTGCACAAATGACTCTGGAATATTACAGCCGCTCCCATGGAAGGAAAACAGGGCAACTTCGCGAATGTAAAATGTCGAATATGCAGCTGGTCAGTGATCATTTAAACTTAACAGCGGTAAATGTTTTGGATCAATGCATTTCTATAGTTCCCTGTCTTGGAGGAAAACCACTTAAAAATTAATATCCATGTAATTCTTTTCAATTTCTCCAGCAGCACATTCGGAAGCTCATCATTTTTTATTTTGGTGAAAGTCTACGCTTGTCGGTAATTGACATTAATATCTTTTGTTTGATGCCTGTTTTTAATTCCGTTCTGGAATTTAAAAATAATGGAATCACAGTGGAAAGCCAGAAATATCACGTCACTGACTGTATTGGATTCCAATTCCTCAACAAAACAAAAATATTTTTTTGTTAAGTGGTTGCAGTGTTTGATAAACGGCAGTTTAATACTGTTAACATTTCAACTCATTTGCTGCTTCTCAAGTTGTCTGCTCACTTTTCGATCAATTACTAACTCATAAGACGTTATCATAGCTTACCCATTTACATTCCAAGCGTAAAAGAAAAAAATATTTTTAACATTGTCTCATTCAAAAATTCTGTTATTAAATTCCATGTTGCAACGCTCACGTCGCGGACAACGGAATAAATATGGAGGCACGGCCAGCGAGTGCGAGAATTCAGAGAGCTTCGGGCCGGAGAGTTTGGACACGCAAGCCAAATTCCGCAGTTCCCCGCCAGGAGGCAACTAACTGGAGGTCAGTTGTCTCCCGGGTTTTACGAGTGTGCGACTTTAGTACGGCGGCTACGCTTGCACCCATCATTCACGAGGATATTCGGCTCGCCATCTCCCTGCGAAGCGAGATGGAAAATTCTTGCCACCAACGCCGGGGCGCACGAAAAAAAGGCGCGTGCCGCGGCCCAGCGAAATGACTACTGTGTTTACTGCGAACGTATTGCAATGTAATAATGGCCGGCGTTTGCTTCAGGCATTTTATTGGCGCTAAAATTTCTCTGTTCCAGTTCGTCGTGTACTAGACGCCAGCATGACGTCGTAATTTCAACCCAACTAATACAACTCAGGTTCGAGCATTCGCCCCACTGTTTGTTTTTTCGTCAACCCCCACCAGCCCACCCCCACCAGCCCAGAGAGCTGGATACGAATCTAATACATATAATCGTCCAATTCGCAACGCGACTCCCAACAATCTAACGAGGGAGAGCACGCATTTCATTGAAATAGCCCATGAACGATTGCCGCGAACGTCGACTGCATCCGTAATGGAGGACGCCGGGCGCGGGTGGGCGCTCCGCCCACGCAAGTTAGCTCGAATTTGCCCTCAACACTTCGATTCACTTCCGCCCACCGGCCGGCCCACCGGGCAACGCCGTTCACCCGCCACCCTCCCCCCGCATCCCCCGACCCATCCGGTTTACTCACTCACTCGCGACGCTCACACTGCCACTCGTCACGCCGCCAACCCCTGCCGGCGTCTGGCGTGCCTCGCGCACCTGTGCTCCCGCCCCGGCCCCCCACGCGCCTCGCCGCCGGCAACCGGAGCGCAGGCCGCGCAGGGGAGATAGTACGACGCAGCGGCCCATTTACGCCAAGAAAGTTGAAAAACGGGGAGGGAAACCGTAGGCCGACGCTTTAAAAATTTAGAGCCCCATTCGAGAATAAAGGAGAGAATGGCGGGAGGCGTGCAGGGGGCGCACCCTCCGGCGGGATCGGCCGAGGTGAGAGGGGGAGGTGTGAAAAGTGGCGCGGTTTTTGCGGGGGTGGCCCCGGGGAGGCAGGCTTTGGCCGCGGCGGTGCGCCCAGGAGGCGGTGGGGAGGGTGGCCAGTCGCACGGGCGCTGGGAGCTGAAACGGGTCCGCTTCAATGTAGAAAAGAAGTCCCTCGTGGAATCACGGCGGGCGGGCGGCAGACAGTTGTTAATGCTTTTTGTTTGTGTCCTCCGCTTGACGAGATTATCACTACAGGACTAGTCGCTTGTAAGATGAAAAGTGCCTGGTGTACAATCAGATTTCAACCCAAATTGTTTCTTCCTGACTTATCACGCACGGATGAAGATAGATCCGCACGTCGCGCTTTCGGAACTTTCGAGTCGCCGTCAGCGCGGGTTCGCAAGGGATTCCCGAGTCCTTTACTTTCCACAACGGTAAGATTTATGCCGCAGTGCAGCAGCAGTTTGAAGGGTCGATAATCTGCGCCAGGTACAAACGCAATATAAATGAAGTGCGCATGTACATAATTTGTTTTCGCAAAACAGCCTGGATAATGCGAATTGGGGCTTTTACTAATAACAACTGCCTACGTGAATTATACTGTATATTTTATTATTCACACAAAAACAGTTTAGAAACTGGGGTGTGGTGACGAAGCTTATAGGGAGAGTTAAATTGAAGTTACATTTATATTCAGAAGCAAAACAAAGGGAAGCAAGAAGCAAAAATGCTCAGCATTTTTGTCAAGGGATCAGGGAAAACTGGACGAAAAACCTGATCGAGATGGGGGTCCATTGAACAGAAGCTGAAGTACAGGTTAATTCGAATTATACAATCCAAATAGTTAAATAAATACTACTAAGTGGTCCGTTGTTAAAATTATATTCCTTTCCATTTAGATCTTCGATCTCTAATTGTATAGATAACAGTTGTGCATCCATTTAACTTGGGCCGTAATACTTTTGTATCGACATTTAATCGTTTAATATCATCTGATAAGGTGTTGTAAATAGGTATGGTAAGGGAAGCTCCAAGCACGAGGTCAAGAAGAAGAGTTACTATCCGAAAACTAAGTCAAAAATACATCTCATCGAATAAACACTGGCACGGATTACCTCCAATACAGTACATTACATCCATCAACCTCCCAATAATTACAATAATGTTCAACTTGGTGTGAGATTCGCGACGTACACAGCCTTCAATTCGCATTCCCCGCTGCTGACGTCAGCATTGATTCCGGCGACTGGGCGCCGCAGGCACCTGGCGGTCGCTCGCCAATCTTCCCTTGAGGGCGGCGGCGCGGCGTCTTGGCTTCCAAGGCCGCGCGTGGGACAGCGCGGGGCGGCCGCGGCGCGGGGCGGGGCGGCCAGCGGGGCAAGGCCGAGACACCTGAGACCGGCCGCGGCGCCGGGCCCGCGCCGGCGCCCGCGCCCGCGCTCACGCGGTGTTTGAGTCGGAGCCCGGGCGCCGAGTCAACAGGCGTCGGCGCTCCCCGCGCCACCTAAGTGCTTCCGTCAACACCGCGTAACGCCGCCGCGCCCGGCGCGCCAGCCAGCGGTGGAAGCCGGGAACGGAGGCGGCGCCCCGTGCGGCGGGGCACGGTCGCTGGCGAACAGGAGGAACGGGCGTTGTAGGAGACTGATGGAGAAGACAGCAGCGGAGCCGTAGGAGAGCGAAGTGATTGTGGTGGGAATGGTGACATGAATGTGTTGATTGTGGTACTCGGTAAGCTAGTGGCCGGAGCTTAAAGGCGTTGCAGAGGTGCAGCCGGAGGAGGCAGTGGCAGAGGCGGAGGAGGACGTGGAGAAGGAAGGCAGTTGGGAGAGGTGAAGGAGACAGAGTGATAGAAGCGGTGTGGAGATGGAGAAGGTAGTGAAGAAGGCGTGATAGCGGAGGTGTGCGGTGGCGGGAGCGGCGGCAGCAGGTGGCGCAGCGGGTGACGGTGACGGTGACGGTGACGGTGGAGTTCGCGGCAGTGGTGGCGCTGAGCGCAGTGGGTGGCGGTTGGTTGGCGTGTAGCGGTGGTGCGGCGGCGGTGAACAAAAGGCACAGTCGTCTTCTGCGTAATCGCCTCCCCGGAAGGCCGGAGAGAGGCAGTGGCAGAGGCGGAAAGGACGTGGAGAAGGAGGCAGTGGAGAGGTGAAGGAGACAGTGATAGAAAGCGGTGGTGGAAGATGGAGAAGTAGTGAGAAGGCGGTGATAGCGGAGGTGGCGGTGGCGGGAGGCGGCGGCAGCGGTGGCGCAAGAGGTGACGGTGACGGTGACGGGTGACGGTGACGGTGATCGGTGGAGTTCGCGGCAGTGGTGGCGCTTGCGGCAAGTGGTGGCGGGTGGTGGCGGTGGTAGCGGTGGTGGCGGCGGCGGCGGCGAAAGCACGTCCGCTTCTGCGTAAATCCCGCTCACCGCCCCTGCCCATTCTCCCGATCCTCTCCGCACACGCTCTCCGCCACACTCTCTCCCCTCCGCCCCGCTCTCCGCCGGTAAACACCTGCGCGTCGCTCCGCGCGGGTCTCCGCGGGTCGAGTTCATTCTCACCACTGGTTGTTCTATGCCCGCGACAACGTCTTCACAACCAACTTCAGGCTACCCCCGAGCCCTAATTGCGGTTCCTAAGTGTTTAATGTCACAGAGGTAGATTAGTGTGTTGCGTAGGTCTCCGCTACTACTCTCGCTCTAGGATGAAAATAAAGAGGTGGTCCACAAATGACAATGGCGCCAATTATCATGTTGGTTCTAAATCAGAATTGTAACAGCACTCCGCTTGTCAACCGACCAGAAAAGCGGAATGCGTTATTTAAACATTACAAAAACGCAATTTCTAACGAAATAATATACGAAGACAGATTTAAGTAAGCTAAATTTTCTAATTAACTTCTTAAAATACGTGAAACTTTGTTTGAAGTCACAATTATAATGGTTCTATTGAAAATTAGCAATATACTTTTTTATTTGACAGTTGATGTATACGCGGAGTTACAGGTTTTTTGGTTTTCGGGTTTAATATAAGCGACTTCCTAAAAAAATCCTTTTCACGACAAACCAAAACATCTTATGTTTCCTTTCTTTGCCTTTTCTTCCGAAACTGCTCATATAATTTTTTTTTTTTTAAGGAAAAAAAAAAAAGAAAAAAAAAATTTTTTAAAAACGGGGGAAAGGAAAAAAAAAAAAAAAATTAGGTGAAATTAGAGTAAAAGGTCCGTGGAACGCTGTCCAAATATTGTAAACTGCAATGAGCGAACGACTCCGCCGCAATCACACCAACCAACGCGCGCCTTTTTCAACGACAGGCGCAGCGGCTGCTAGCAAAGATGTTTGGACAGTGGTATACTTTTCAAAACACGTAATCGAAAATGTTTGTGCAACGCGAGGAGAGTGGCAAAACGCCGATGTGACCTTCGCACCTCTGGCATCAGCCTTCGCGTCGTGACCTCAGCCTCGCCATCTCACTCACCATAATGCTCATCCGCCGGGACGTTGGATGCGCGTGAACGGCTGCTGTTCGATTCATCACCCGCCACTTTCCACTTAAGTGTTGTCTAGAGTTTGTCAACACCGATTGGCTAACACGCTGCCCACGACGAGAACTGTTTTGTGAAGAATGCGCAGTGAAAATCTGCTGAATTGTCCGGACTTTAGTTAACAATATCCAGTTCAAAACTATCCCTTAGAATAGGAAGAGAAAAGTTCAGCACATTTCCCAGAAGGTCTGAGCCGAATACCTAAAGAATCTCGTGACCGGTTAGGAGTTATGAATATATTGTAATCAGTACTAGATAACAGGAAAGTTAGTTTTTTTCTCGTCTCGAAAAGTTACCGCCTGAGCCTTCCTCTGCAGCTCTTAGTTGCCGGCTTGGGGAGTATTACCAAACAGATATGACCTGTGGTTGAGGAGTGGTCTATTTGTGGTTAGGCTCCGAGTGCAAAATAGGTAGATTGTGTGTACGCGTCTGAGATGAGAGTTGCTGCGCACGCCACGACTCTAGGTTCACGGTCGAGACATGTTGGTGCGAAAGCACATCGCTCATGAGCTGACGGGGTGCCCTCGACGACATCAGAGTATCGCTCACCTGACAATGGGAGCAACTAAACAGAGGGAGCGAAGGCTAGAGAATTACGTATGCCTCTCACGCACCAGAGAGAAATCCATGTCTCCCGTGAATATTAGGATCGTGTGTACACACTAATCATATTCTATCCTTTTTTGCTCTATGCTAATTCGGGCAGTCGGCACTGTAGGCACCAGTTTACGTCACCAGGACGTAGATGTTCTGGTCAGGTCTAGTGTAGGTGGACAGAGAGTAGTTAGTAGTAAAGAGGGATAGATAGAGAATAAAGCACGTGTCCTCACGATCGTAAGAGAGTGCTAGTACTTAATAACAAGGTAAAATATTTATAGAAATAATGTTTCTAATGATTACCTTTGCTTTAAACCTTGTGAAAAGTAAGGCGAAGAAAAGTATGAAATCCGTAAGTGATTTTCTGTATGCGCAGAAATATATGCTGGCGCAATATCGATGACGGCTGAACACTTGGCTTTTTCTTAATTCTAATGGGATAGTTTATTGTAGAGATCTGAGACAAGTTACTAGATTTTTGCCAGTATATTTGTGTACGACGAGAAAACGGATATACACTTGTGAGCACAAATTGGTTCATCGAGACATATTACCTTTCACCTCTAAACGTTGAGAGTCAGTCTACTACCTTCACAGACACAAGATTCTCAGATGGCAACAGCAACCAGAGCTTCAGGGATTCCTCATAAAAACTGAAACGAAGCATAAGAACAGTCCATTGTACAAGGTAAGGTTACGCAAGGACTCCACACAACCCACAACCTCAAACAATTTGCTGCTAAACTTGCTAGTGGCACAGCATAAACGATGCATGACGCTCTTTCTAGTCTTTTTGTCCCGCCGCTTTTTTCTCGAAATCGTTTTGTAAGTCCTCCCGCCAGCGACCCCGAGGTGCTTGTTTACCAAGGGACAGTCCTAGGCCGTACAGGACTACGGATTCCCGCAAAAAACACATCCAACTTTCTGAATATGCAATATATTGAGGAGATGGGTTATACCAGCGAGTGTGACTATTCTAGTGTAACTAGCCGCATTAGATTGAAGAATTAGCGATAGTAGCGAGAATTTGCAACTAGCTCTCTCTGTGGGAAATACAAAGATATGTAAGACTCGGACATAATGCGGAGAAGTTGTAGCAGTTCACGTATTGTAACGTCAGAAGACCTAAGTGTCACTCTTATGGACATTACTAGACGCCATGCCGATATTCATAGATCGTCGAGATAACTAATGGATATGTAGTCAAATGAATGAGTGTAGTTGAGGATGGCTGAAGAGGCTGTCTCATGCACCAGTCTCACATCGAATGTCACTGAGTCTGAGCAACAATCGCCTAGTAGGGGATCAGGCAGATAGAGGGTACTAGCGATACGCGCGTTGTGTGCACTCTACATAACCTCGCGCGTGTACAACCACCATCACGTCTATACGATCCCAGTGCGGGTGCCTGGGTGGAAAGGATTACCGAACGATGAGACTGATGCTAGACTGACTCTTTGTAGCTGCACGCTGCTGAGCGAACGGTAGGTAGTGCCGCTGATGAAGATGAGCAGCCGCGGCTCGCGCTCTGGTTGTGTCGTGCCGGAGGCTCAGAGTCTAGCGAGCACGTCGCGCCCGTGCGCCACGAGAATCGGTACGTCACCGGCCGCGTCACATTGCAAGTTTTTACAATAATTTGGACAGCCGGCTCCAAAGATAGCGAAGGGTCGAGCGCACTTACGCACGGCTACGCAAGTAAGAACACACTCAGCTGACGATAATCCTAGTTAGTTTGGTCTGTATATGCGCTGTTTTTAAATCATAAATTACTCTACAAGACGCTAAGATATTAAATAGAGATCCGTTGTTGCGCTAAAGGATATTCGTACCAGTAATTCGTCGGCATAAGCAAAAGTCTAGAAGACAATGACACTATATTATTCAGATAAGATCATGAGCGCTGTCATGTGTCGCAGTTGGCCGGCGGATATGCTAGAAGTTTAATATTTTAGCGTAAAAAAGTTATTGCTTGCCATTGATAGAGCTGTAAAAGTCCTCAAGAGAAAAAATGCTACAGTAAAGCACTGTTGTGAAAACTTAAACAGTGTGTAATTTTGTCCATTAACTTTGGCATATGTATATACAGCAAATAATATATTTGAATACAACTTGATATGATCAGACTTGATGATTTATCGATAAAATGGTGTTACATTCGATTCCACTTCTTATTAGTTTTTTTTCTGAGCGAGAAATGTTCAAAGAGAATTACGTATAAGAACCATATCTTCTTTAGTGTCATATATTTCGCTAACATAATTAAAAATAGTATACTTCACAGTTCGATACATACTTACTTTGTATTCGTTAGAGAATATAACCGATATTTTCGTAAACTCGTAGTAATCATAAGAAGCCTATATGTCCGCAGCTAATTAATTTCTCGATCGTTTGCTATGGGATAATAGATCGTCGCATTTGCTACACCAATCTAAACTGTAAGTGTATATTAAATGAACTCTAACACAATACTGTCTATAGTATTTGTATAGATATGGGAGGATCGGAATACGGTGTGCACCATTTTTTGGATAATCGAGAGCCTAGAGGAGGAGGAGAAAGGAATGTCAGATCACGGAGGAAACGGAGCTGACATGCGTAGCGATATACTACAAGTTAGGCAACTACTTTCGCCTCCTGACCTGTATTACCGCCGCCCCCACCACATCAGCACACACACTCCGCTCCCCGCACCGGCCTACATAATGGTATCTCGACGTGCGTACACGAACTCCCGCGACCTTCTGGCTCGAGACAAACACGCGCATTAGCGCAACTGCGCACAACTTAAATGCGACAGTACAGCAGCTTGATATCGTTGTTACTATTGCTGAGTATCGCTCTCAGACTGGGCTTCTAAGTCAAACCACACAAGGTGAGAATTAAGTAAATCTCAGTACACCACGCGAGAGAGCCTCACGAGGCGCAGAGAGCGACGCGATCTCGAGCTGACATGACCCTTGCTGGAGATCGGAGAGCCCGCACTGTGCGTTTGCGAGCGCGCGGAGGACTAAGGGGAGGGTGGCAGGACCGGGGGTTGGTGGCCCGGGGCGGCGGCCGTGCTCAGTTTCTGGCGCCGAGGGGGGTATGAAGCGACTCAGGGGAGGCCGTGGGCGGCATGGGGAGCGGCGGGCAGTTCCCCGTCAGAAAGCGACTGTGCCTCGACGCCGCGCCGAGTCCCACCGCCGAGGCTTAAACATGATAAGCCGGCGGCCAGACTCGAGAACGGACCAACCTGGCAAGCGCGCTGCTCGTAGTGCGCGCAGCGTGAGCCGCGGCGCTTCATTAGGGAGGCGTGGTGCACGTGAGGTGGAAGGAGACCAGATGGAGAAGGGCGCTGCAGTGACAGCTGACAGTGAGAGCTCGACTCCACGTGACACGCTCGCTGAGCGTGCGTGGGGCTAGCGACTCTCCGCGCGATCGCGAATCGGAGAGCCTGTCATCTCGCAGTCACTGTGCTTCCTTTCACAATCTCGCCACACCACCACTGGCATCTCTACGTCTTATAAGTCTGATACAAGTATGTCCTACCCATCCTCTGCTACCTAGCGCGGAATCTCCGTATTCATCGCACGGAATCGTTCGTCAACATCCGCCTGACGCTCGCATTGTCGTCCACACCATGTGCCACTCCTCCCGCGCTCTGAGTGTGGATGAGATGCGTGGATATGCTAGTAAAGCCAGAGTAGACTGACTGTAAGCTGAAGTGAGTGAAAATTCTGGGCAGCATTCGAAAGTATGAGTAGCGTAAGGTATGCCTTGTATCTGAGGGGAAGAAAACAAATTGATCGCAATTTAATGTTTAATAAGATTCTTTTGGCGAATACGTAATTACAATATATAAATGCGGGGCTGATCAAACTGATCAGGAGAGGCCGCTCGCGCCGAACGAAATTCGGCGGGCCCGAACGTCGCGTCAGGCATAAGGTGCTCTCTAGGAATGAATCATATTGCTAACTACATATACCGCGATCAGTGTACTACTTGAAAGAGTTGCTTAGGTGAGTCAAAGGCATTGCAAAATTCTTTAAATGGGTAAAATTACAAAATGCAAGAAACACTATGGTGTTACGAACCGAAACGTCCTATATGCGAGAAATTTCGCAGTTGATGATCGTTCCCCAAGTTATAGCGAAGCAATGGTTAAAGGTTTAACCTTGTAAAAAAACATACGCAATGACACGCAAGAAATTTCAAGCCAATGAGCAGTTCTGTAATTCCTTTACATTTCCTTTCTGCCTTCTTGGATCGGACGCGAAAGCTGTGGATATTGAATTATGAAGTTCCGAAAAGGTGTATGCACACAGGTTTGAATGCTGTACTGGCTGCAAAGCAATAATGGAAGAGAAAGGCGTTCAATTTCCGAAGGCCCCGAACGGGGACACTGTCAAAAATGTTCCAGGAGATGGAACTAACTGCCCAAAAGCAATTCGCACGCGCGGGCTTCGCTTGAGAAGCTCCCATTTAAGCTGAGAGAGAATAGAGCTAACAGCGATTAGTGAAGCTTCAAGTGACAATGGTACACAATCCATTTTAGTTCTTCAGCCTCGTGGAAGAATTCAAATAACGATTACCCAAGAAACACTGGTGTAAAATACCCATTTTTTCAGCCAAACCTCGCAAGCAGGATCTTGATCCTGCGTTGCAATCATTCCCACGTCCAAATGAGTAACCTACCATAATGGCTTCCCTTAACATCGATCACGTTTCTTGAACTAAAAGCGTTCTTTTCTCTTGCGAGAACGTGAGTTTCGTGTCCACGCACATTCAATTGCTGATCTACACCGACTGCAAGAGTCGAACGCCACCCCACTAACAGACGTTTTAACCTTTCCGCAAGAAAAACGCACAGAAATACAGTGGTATTATTACGCGGGGCGCTACTATTGCCTGATGCGTGCGGGAACCAATCATGGTAAATGTCCCGCGCGGGTCGGCGGCAGAAGTGAACCATGTTTCTGCGCAACACCTCATCACCTTCATCAAGGGCTCGGTGGCGGTGGCGGCGGCGGCAGCCGCCTCCGCCGCCGCCGCCGCCGCGCCCGCGCCGTCGCCGTCGCTGCCGCTGCCGCCTGCCGCTGCGGCTCCTTGTCAGCTTGCGGTCCGACTCCTCCTCGCTGCACGGCCTGCGTTTTCCACAATCGCCACCGGGCAACCCGCACGACCGGGTTCGCTTTTCCAGGATTCTCACTTTACCGGATTACGCCAGCCAATTTCTCCCGCCATATGCTTCGTGGCTCACAGCCTGCAGAAACTAATTCGCGCATGTCAATTACAACGCGTTTTGGCCACATTTCAACCTGGGAACCTTTTGCCTGAGCCATCAAAACTTTTTTTGTCGTTAATGTTTTACATAAAAAGCTATCATTACACGTTTAAGAAGTTAATATTCTTATGGAGTTTCTGGTTCTTCCAAGAAGAGAAGAGTGGCAATTTTCATCGAGCTGCGTCAGCCTGGTTTTTTCGTATTTTTCAGGAGCGTTCAGTTGCCAGACATGCGTTAGAATACTTAGAAAAGTAATAGGTACTCCTTCAGCTCTAGCCAGTAGCGATTAGTTCAACACTATGCTAACATTGCTTACAAGAAAAACAGTTAGGCAAATGGTTATTACAAGAAGTTAATGCGTCCGTTTGAACAATTTAAACCCGCACGCAACCGACATTAAATCGTACACCAACACGCTGGCTGATTCTTTGACCTTTACACGCGGCGAAACGTCAGCCACTTTAAACGGGACGAACACAAGAACACGGACCTCGCAACCAACCAGCGGAAAACGCAGGCAGGCCAACACGTCCATTTCGTATTCCGAGAGCGTCTTCTGCACCGCAGACCACCAACAACGGCGCGTCGCGACCACCAACGTTTCCGAGGAAGCCGCAGGAAGTATTTACACCCTCGCAGAGCCAGCCGTCCCGCGCCACCCCTCCTCGCCCCGCCCCGCCCGTCCGCCACCCACGCGCCCCGCGGCGGCCCTCGAGCAGGTTAATGCGGCGCATCCATCTAAGCGGGCGGCGGCGGCGGCGGAGGCGGCGGCCGGAGGGCGAAGGAGTGGGTGCGAACGAAGGCGCCGCTACAAAGCCGCCGGCCCTTCGCTGCTATTTGTTTTACCGCAGCCATTGTCAACCACCGTCGCCGACGCCCGGAGGCGACGCGAGGCGTGCGGGCCGGGGGCGGGGGCGGGGGCAGGGCGCACGGCGGGCGGGTGGAACGGGCGGGCGTTCACGAAAGCAGAATCGACCTCTGCTAAACACGGCTCCCCGCCGCCAAGTTTCTCGCCTCGGCCGCCAAACTATTTTTTGTCGTAACTTGCCTCATCCACACAAACTTCCCGGAGTTGTGTATCTTTTCTACCGATCCCTCTCCCCCCTCCTCCTTTCTCGCTCCCGCTTTCCCAACCCGGCCGCCTCTGAGTTCCGCTTCATGCGGCCGCCTCGCCCCTGCCCCCGCCCCCTTCCTGGCTTCCACCTCCGGCCGCGCCGCGGCAAGCTTTGTCGCGCTTCTGCTGGCAACCCTCGGGCACGCATTTATATACACGCACACGCTCGCGCGGCTCACGCTTTCTCCTCCTCCCGCCTACGCCGCCCCCGTCGTCAGCGCGTTTCCTCGCTCTAACCACATCAAAAGCACCAGCCCCGCACGTCCTTCGCAGACGACACGCAGAACGACAGAGAGAGAGAGAGAGAGAGAGAGGAGAGAGAGAGAGAGAGAGAGAGAGAGAGAGGAGAGAGAGAGAGAGGACGCAAGGCGCGGACGACCGAGGTCCGCCGGCAGAATTTATCTCCATTGCGCCGCACAAACCAATTACGTATCTCGTAAAGTTAGGACGGGGCCGCCCGCGCCGCGCGGCGTCCGTCGCCAGCAAAATGGCGCTTTTTTAGCGGCGGCCGCACCCCCTAAAGAGACGCGAAGCAGCGAGCGACGCGAGGCGCGCCCTAAGTTTTTACAAGAAGCGAAAAATAAAATATAAAAACCGGCGGCGGCGCGAAAGCTGGGCGTCCGAGGCGAAACGCGGGCGAGACGCCGCGGCTGCTGATGGCGCGAAAAAGACGGCGATATGGTGGCGACGGTGTCGAAGCGGGGACGAGCGCGG
>BOPP01000062.1:6127201-6143356 GCA_017312745.1 Gryllus bimaculatus
GGTGTGCGGTTGTTGGGAGTTTTTGGAGTAACTGTGTGTAAAGTTTCATTTGATGTATTAACAGTTGGAATTTTTTAAAATTAACACCGCGTTAAAATTGCATTTAAAGTTTCGGAAACAAGCTCTCTTTTCCATCCCAACCCTTTCTGCCACTCTCCACAACCCACTCCTCCATTTAGAACTCGAATTTTTGTGATAACAAACATATGTAACGTTACACTCACGTGCCGCGTTTTTTTGTTGTTTTTTTTTACTAAACCGTGGGCGTTATTTGTACTTTTAATTTGATCCAATTTATTGCCGGACATTCCCGCTCGGGCTTCGGCTTGTTTGTTGCAAACGTTGGCCACTGCGCCGAGGAGAGGGTGCGACGCCATTGGGAGAGCACGCGACGATGCTGCCCGATGTCACCAACGTGAGAACACGCTCCCACGCCCATGAGCTGTCACAATACGCCGTGTGCACGCCGTGCAACTATTGTGCGGATCTGACGTCATGTAATTTTCCTATCAGTAATGGAAGGACGTCTGCTTGTGTGTCCACCTTTTATGCAAGGCAAATTCGCAACTGACTTTCCTTATTTCTATATCATGATGAAGTATTACTTAAATATATATTTGTTTTATCTTTGTCGGATCATATGTTAGAACTTTTATGTCCACATTTTCTATCATTCGAGCTTCAGCTTTATGAAGTGATTAGCAGAAGATGCAATGCGTTCCTTACGTACATCTGATAATCAAGCTGACGGACTAAGTAACTCTTATGTTCCTTCGCTTTGATTTCTGAGTTTTCTGAAACCTTTCTGTGTTTCCATGAATGAAGAAGTGTGTTTATAATATCAGTCATCAGAAGCTCTAAATAAAGGATAAACAATTAGTTCCCCATCGCGAGCATTGTATCTAATTATAAGTCGTGGATGTATGTTCATTCACAGAATCTAATCGAGAAGGAATCAAGAAAAACGGAATTTTTTAGTTTGGGATGATTTTTTTAGAAAAACAAGCACACTTTTCTTCTTTATTTAATTGGGTAGCTTGTTCTTTTTGCATTCGACAATTCAATAAACATCGCGAGGAAGATATTCAACCATCTTTGTCGTTGCATTCCGTGGGCTATTTCCTCAGTTGTAGCAAGTTTTAGTTCACTTTAATCGACTTTTTGTCGTTTACACTTATGACCTCTTTATTTCCTCTTTTGTCACAAATATAATTCATAACATCGTTTTTCATGTCTTATATATTATTTTGTTAATGTCGTCTCTCTATGCACTCATTGAATAGGCTGGAATATATTCACCACATCAGTTGGAAGCAATTGGATTATTCTCTTCGGATGAGCATGTCTGTCCATAATTGTTTTTGCTCCCCCAATCAAAATAAGCCACACCTCGCTTGCGTGCTAGGTTATTTGTTCAAGTCTGTCTTCTGTGTGTTCTGATCTGCTTTCATAGATGGATTCTCTGCTTCGCACATATTGCCTTAAATTCCCAAACCATTCCCAAATCGTAATTTTCACGGAGCAATTTGCGTATGAGGCGTACAGGCCACCGACCATGCGCGATCTTTCCTTCCTCTTCCTTGTCCTATATTAACCGTTACTTATACTCGCTTACACTTACATGCACTTAATCACCACACATGTCGGGACACCGGTAGGCAACTTAGAGCTTGTCCCGGTTGGGGCGGTGATCCGCGGGTGGACGATATCTGATTGGGGAAAACCCCACTAACCGACGACAGGTCGGCGCCGGATCTCGGCATTCAGCGGGGGAAGGTCTCTGCCACCTCCAGAGCAAATAAACATGCGCTACGCTTATGGGAATAATGACTTTAGCTGTTGACGCGCTCGGAATCACTAACCAATGAATCAATAAAATGGGGACAAAGAACTGCTGAAGGCTTGATTTCTCCAACATAAAATTGCACGTGAATCGGTCGGGTTTTAAACCCCGGTCCCCTGATGTGGTGAGGGAACTGTCCAGCACTTCTGCACGTGTCGCCCCGTCCTCATTCGATGCCGGATGCCTATTGGGGAGTCCAGGACCTGGTACAACGCGTCATGCCGGGTCCGTCCCTTCCTCCTCCTCCGCTCCCCGACCTACAGCTCCCGTCGGCGCGGCGCGGCGCAGGAAAGGGGGGGGAGAGGACTCCACGCCGGATCCGCCGGGCAAAACCAATTGGAGGCGGAGGAGTAGGAGCCGGACGCACGACGAGCCGGCCAGGCAGCTAGCCGAGTTTACGAGCGAAAGCTCGCCCGACGCAATTAGATTCCGTCGCGGAAAAACGGTTTAGCGCGCAACTCCCGGCAAAGCCCCGTCCGAACCCGCACTCTACGGGCGGCGGCGGCGGCGGCGGCTGCGAAAAACTCGCCGGTGAAAAAAAAAGGAAGACACCCACGGCGCGGCCCGTCGCCCTCGAGGCCGGCGGGCCAGCGCGCAAATCCAGTTTAAAACTACTCCGGACGTACACGTGCGCGAACATCGGAAACGTTTTCAAAAATTACAAAGGGTTTCCCAAATCCATTTATATGCGTCTGTGCCATCGGCGGGCGCTCCTGAGAGGTAGAAATACAAATCTGGTTTTCGTGGAAAACACGTGATTGTGAATATTTTTTTTTTTAACATTTTATTGCTGTGAATGTTTTCAGTTTGTGGAAAGCGTGTTGTGTAACGGTACGATCAGGTACATGTAGAGCAAAATTACAAAAGGGATATTGGGTTATTACCAGAGTTTCCGGAGTGTTCTAAATGTTGAACGCGGACATCTATTTTGCACCAGTATATTTTTCTTTCATCTATGGATGATCATTCATACGTGAATATATGCGGTGCCCGTTAATGTACTTAACCAGTATAGGAATGAATAGGTAAATACGTTTTGTCCGTGCATGCCGTTTAGACCGATATCGCGTCGGAATGATTGTTTCTTTGAACTCATTAATGCAGTTAGAGGCAGAATCATGTAAAATACTGGATCGTCCAGAAGGGAAATGGCATGTTGTCAAAGGACGCCGGGGGTGATAATATCTCCGCAAAGAACGTGGAGATCCGGCGGCGCTTCCCCCAAGTCAGGCCGAGTTGCACCTCCCGGCGCGGCGTCCCTCAGGGGCTGCGCGCCGGCCCTCTCTTTTCGCCCGAATCCTTTGATGGATGTCGCCGCCGTCGCTACGCTCTCGCCGCGAAGCCCGTCGGGGCGGGGGCGGGAGGGCCGTCTTCCGCCCGCCGCCGCTCTCGCCGCATTGTTTCAGTAATGGGGGGGAGCGCGTCATCTCAGTGATGGACGATTCCCAGGCGCGCTTTTTGGACGGCGAGCTTGATGGCGGGGGCGGGAAGGCAGTCGCAGCTTTGCCTTTCCCCGCCGCCGTCCCTTTTCCTCTGTGCCCTGCCTCCGCCGCGGCCGCCGCCTCTACCGCTCTGGAGCCCCGAGCTCTTCCGCCTGATTTACGAACTAACGATCTGCGACTTCGATTTGGGCCGCCATGTTGGAAATCCCCCGACGGTGAACGAGTGAAACTCGTTCCGCGATAAGATTTCCTCCACCTCGTTTTCTATCCCTTCCCCTCCCCACCCCTTCCCAATCCCCTATTCACGCCACCCCCACACCCGCCTCTCTTCCCCTCTCCCCCCGGCGAACGCCGCACCCGGCGCGGCGCGCTCAAACGCGCGAGGCCGTTTAATCTGGAGAATCGATTTGTATCGACCCCGCGGCGCGAGCTCTCCCTTTATGGGCGAGGCGGCGGCGGTGGCGGCGCGGTCACTGCGCGTGGGCGCGCAGGAAGCCATCGCTGCTGTGTCGCCGACGCCGCCACCGCCGAGTTTTCCGCGCCGTTTGTCGCCCGCGCGGCAGCATTCTGCCCCGCAGCGGCGCTCCGTGCTCAATGGCCGGGCCCGGAGTCCTCATTGGATTCGCGGAGTAAACTGTGATATTTTACGTTACGTCAAGACAGTAATGTCCGCGCGCGTTTTCTTGAACCCTCATTTCGCTAGATGTGCAAGGAGTGTGGAGGTTGGTTATTTCAACGGCAGGAAGAATATATATCAAATCTTTAATCCGTTTTTAGATGGAAAACATTTTCTATTACATAGAGGCAAACATTTCTGATTATCAGATTTTGTAAAATTCGCTCGTTGTTCTTAATCAACTAAAGTTATTACAGGAGTGAGGATAGGCATTTCATGGCACATGAAAAGGCATAGCTCAAGTTTTCCATTGTCGTATCAGTGTACCATTCCAGATACAATGTGTGTGGTGCCAGTGACCGAAGTTCAAAGCATATTCTCGGAGTAAACCAATTTTGTAAATTATGGAGAAAGTTCAAGCAAATACCATTGTATCAGCGCATCGCTCCAAGGTTGAAGAGTGCTTTGTGAATAAAACGTAGATAGGAGTACAGTGAAGAGTAGGGCCTTGGTGCTTCAAACAGACTAATGTTTGAATTAAAATTCTTGTATTACGTTAACATGAAATGTGAAAAACACTTTCAATAAATTTTACATCATATTGCAGATATTCGCAATTGTATTTCAAATAATAAACGTGAATTTATATGTATCATTACTGCAGTTTACCTAGCATACATTGGCTAATTACAAAATTTCGTCGTACACATTCTTTTCTGTGAATTTTTTTTATTATGCTCAATGTTTATCGTGAACCTGATAGAAGCCATCTGCATAGAATGGCTCAGAGCAAAGGTGATATCTGACGCTCTAACACAAGCTTGTAGACCTGCACGCCAGCTGGCGATCTCGTGCGCTACCTGGCGCCAACGGTCAGGCGATTGAGCGAGCGGGGCGCTGGGCGCACCGGCGGCGGCCGATCAAACGCCGGGTTCAGACGCGGCGCAGGCGGCGGAGGTGTCGGGCGAAAGGGCGCTTGCGGGAGCGAAGTCCGATCAAAACGGGGTTGAGCGCGGGCGACGCGACTCGGCTCGGCTCGGCCTGGCGGCTTCTCGCGGTCGGCCGCCCGGAGAGGTCGGGTTGACGGCGGCGGCGCCGGGGAGCTCGAGGGAACGAGAGCCGGAGAGAGATAGAGAGAGGAGAGAAGCTTTGAGGGCGCGGCGGCGCGCCGGCGCGGCTGGCGTTTCCCAGTCACGGCCCGCTGCCGCGCGCTTCGCCGCGCTCCAGCCGGCCGTGCCGCCCCGCCTCCGCCTCCGCGCCGCCCCCCCGGCCCTCTGCCACCGCTCGCCCCGCCCGCTCCCGCTTCCGTCCCGCGCCCCGCCGCGTTCCCGCTGGTGAGCGGCCGCCGCGAAAGAAACGCAATTATAAAACCGGCGCCCTCCCCCTCCGTGCGCCCTCCCCGCCTGCCGGGGCGCGCGCGCCTCTTCTTCGCCGAGTTTACATTATTACAAGGTGATTCACGTCGGCGCTGTCACGAAAATTAGACCAACAAACACTTGTAAAGGTGCCCGGACACGGTGCACCTCGCTTCCAGCGTCGGCGGCGGTGGGGGCGGGGCGGGGCGCGGAGCGGGCGCGCGGGCGCTCGCGCGGTGCCGCCCGCCCCCTAGGCCCACCCGCCCGCGCCATAGGACCGCTCGCCGCTCGTTACCGAGACCGCAACGCCGCGCCACCGCCACGCCGCCGCCGCCGTCGTCGGTCTGCGTTTGCGTAACCGCGGTAACGCAGCGATGCGGTGATGCGGGGGGGGTGGGGCGCCGCCGACCAGAAGCGGCGTGGGCGCCGCAGTAATGAAAACGGGTCCGGGGCCTCAAATAATGGCGGGATGTGGAGGTGGTCTTACAGCGCGGAAACGGAGGCAGAAAGTGACGGTTAGTCAGCAATTTGACAGCAGCTGCGAATCCAGTTTATAGCAGTGTTTTAAATTTTTTTATTATGGTTTATCGAAATGAAATCCATTTGAGACCCAGACCTTCAAACTATTCTTTTAATTTAATTTCACGTGTTTTTTCTATCCTAGCTCGAAACGTTTTGCACGGTATTCGTGAGGCGAGTTACGAATGTTTTAGTTCCAGTTTTCTTTTTTTTTTAATATGCATCGCGTGCGTCCTTGCGATACATAAATACTGTATGATGTTCCAAACCACTCGCGCGTGAAATGCAGCAATGCACGGAGTAGTAAATGTTCCCCCATGTCGAAAGCGAGAACCAGTTGCGGTGAGCCTGCTGGGGAAGTTGGTCGGCGGAGTCTGGTGGCGGAGTCGAAACGTGTGACGTCCGGCTGTGTCGGCTGCCTTCACAAAAAAGTAAAAATTAAAAATTAAAAGCGAGTTAAGGCAGAGTCTCTTCGACAATGTTTTAAGCAATTCTGAGAGATTTTTAAGCAATACTAATTTTGCTGCTTTTTTGCGGGAATACAAAAATGAATTGTGTCTTGCTAAGGTGTTGATGATGATAATTGTGTCAATGATAATGGTGAATTGGGATTTTAATGGTGTGACGGCAAGAGAATCACCTTTTAATACTAGTAAATAATTGTTAGAAATATTGTAATTGAAAAAAAGAATTTTTTTAGAATTTAATGTGAGTTCTTTGGATTCATCATTTCTCGACGAATTCATAAGACATGGTCTTTTTTGTTATACCTGGTCATTGTAATTGTCGTTTTATTTTATCAATTTTCACTTTATGATCCCTTTTCTGACAATTTCTTTTTTGACAGAGCGATTACAAGATGTATTTATATTTTTTCGAAGTAGATTCGTTCATTAGCAAAGTCTCGATAGCTTATTTTGTTGTCATCATCAGGCTGTAATGATTTCATTTAAAATATTAAAATATATTACATACTCATATCAGTTAAATGCAAATTTGTACAAAGCACAAAAAATGAGACTTTACATCCGTTTACAAGTAAAGTACAAGAAATATGTTTTACTCATATATCGGGGTAGATCTCTAAGAGCCGGGTTGTAGTGTTTTAGAATTTCATCGAACTGCAGCCATATGCCAAGAAATTCAAACTGCCTCCCCGACGACTGACAAGCGTGCGTCTCGAGTTGGCGGTTCCCAGGCCGCGGCGCGGCACGGCGTGTCGTGTCGTGTCGTGTCGTGTCGGGCCGTGTTGTAACGAGGCATCCGCCCCCGCTGCTCCTTCCGCGCTTCCTCGCGGCTGCCCATAAACTCGTTCCCATGCCGGGCCGCGCCGCCGTTTGTTTAGGAGCGCCCTGGCGCCGCATTCGTGACTACACTGTCAAAAAATCTGCGGGTTCAATTTCGGGTATTCAAATTCGATACCCGTACTAGAATGAAGCGCATAAATAGAATAACGTTGATAAAGGATTGTTTTCAAAAATATTACCTGTTAGGATTTATTCTCCTTTTTACGAATGAACGTTTAATTGTTACAAATGTTCGAGACATTACGGGCACGAACCGTCGTGGAAATTTTTTTTTTTGTTCTATTGCAATGTTAATAGCTATTGACATTAACTGAGCATAATTACTGTTAAGATTTTGTTTGCATTTTTTTCTAATTATGACTTTGCATCCCTTTTCATGTTTGGTTTTCTTTTGTTATAGGTGAGTTCCTTTCTACATCTACTGACTTCTTGAGAATCAGTCTGTAGATTTCAATCAACAATGGTGAGTTCATTTGTTTTGAGTTGATATTATTTCCGTTGCTGAGCATTCCCATCCATGAGCAAATCGAAAGTTCACATTTACGCTTTTGCGTGGAGTACTACGAAGTTAAATACTACATTTTAATAACCAACAGAGATAGTGGGAACGACAGTTTGTGCCATACTCAAATATCTCTCTTGAATGCAGCCGTATTTCATTTAAAATCATTGCACATTCTGATAACAGTTATTTCCTGGTACAAAGGAAAGGCGTGTTGGTGGCGTATTATGTGCAAGTAAGAACTTGAGCACGAGTTCGAAGACGAACAAAGAAGCAATGAAACTGGCTAAAGTCCCTGAAGCGTGACTCCCTGATTGTGACGAAGTACTCCACCCAGGGTCTGCTAAGCATTCGCTCACGTTTCATGTCGAAGACAGAAAGTGATCGTGGCCAATGGATTCGTGAAGTAATTCGATTGAAAAGTCTTGTGCTTGCAACACCTGTCATTTCTGAAATCCATTCCTGCGTGACGTATTACTTCGGAACAATCTCTTTAATGTTGTTTTCATCACCATCCTGTCGATAAACGTGTTAAAAAATCAAACGTTGCAAGTTTTTAATTTTTTGTGTAGATAGTGATGGGGGTCAGTATTGAACGTTGGAGAAGTCTACCGCAACGGTTTTGGGTTCTGTTATATAATAAAGTTAGAAAAGTATAATCCCTCCGTTTAAAAATGTAATAAAATTGAGAGGAAAATATAAATTTCATAGAAAAAGTGCAATACTATGTGTTAATTAACAATACTTTTAAAGGTATTAATTTTTTTTCACTCAGAAGTTTCTAAACAACAAATGGTCGACACTTAAAGAGAAATCTGTAATTGTAAAATGGATGAGAGCACATAAAATTTGTAGTTTCAATTAACTATTTTGTCTTGATTTAATTTTGTGACTTCTCTGCAATGACCAAGAACGAGAGTTCAATTGCTTGTTCGGGATTGTATTTGATTAAGACACGAATAAAAGTTGGAGCTGACGGATGTGATAAGCTAATTGCTCTTCATTAATTTTTTGTGTAATTGCTTGGAATATACCGTGTCGCAATTTTTATTGTTCTGAGATGTTAGAATTTAGGACAAGCATACTGCAGGAGGGATGTTACTGCTGATTATTGTAGTATAAGTGCAGTGTCGTAAGTCAGCTGGCGAGTTCTAAGTGTTCGCTACGGTACCCGGAACGGCGTCTGCGATAGCTCTGGGTGGCGGTCGGCGCGGGGGAGGTGGCAGCCCTGTCGCGTAGCGGATGAACTGCGGGTACGCGCGCCGCGCCGCGCCGTGCCGCGCCGTGCCGATCGGAAGGAAGCACGGCTTGCGACGCCCGCTTCCGGTCGCGCGCGCACGGAAAACACGCGCCGGTCGCGCCGCGCCTCGTCGCGTCGCGTCGCGTCGCGTCGCGTCGTGTCGCGTTGGAGAAGGACCCGCGCGTCCACGCTGGCGGAACTATCAGCCGCGAGCGACGGACCGCGGCGGGTGGGTTGCGGTCGTGGGGGCGTGGTAGCTGCAGGAAGTGGTGGGGGGGCCGATGCGGAAGGGGACACTGGAAGACCATTACCCCCAACCGGCTACGTTCAACCACAGGCTCGTTTCCGACGGGCAAGACATGCCCCGCGTGGAATGTGTGCAGTGTTTGGTGCTCCTGAGAGCTAGAAAGAGATTCCGAATAATTTTTTTTGTCACCCTTCGTTTTTCTTTTCATTTTTACAAACTGAGATACTCTTTTTTTTATTCTGTCCTATTTCAAGTACATTGATGATATTGGTAGGCAAATACCCAGCAATCTGAAGGCCACGCTTCAGATATATATTATGTTTCATCCAGAGGGGATATGAGTTGCTGCCGCTACATTTACTGGACGTCACGAAATACACATGCTAGAATGTGTATGAAAGTTGAGTCCCCCTACCTCATGGTTCCTCAGAAAGGTCTCAGCTGAGGCCGCCAGTGGTCTCGCGGCACTCAATTTACTCGAGAAAACTAAAACAAGGGACTAAAGATATGTTCACAATTGGTAACGGAGTATCGATTGTAAAAAGAATGTTCGAGTTCAGCCAGTTATTTCTTTTTCTTTCTAGCTATAGTCCAATATTTCTCGGTTTTCGAAAATATTCAATTGCTTTACCATGCTACCAACACCATTTACCGAACCTGCAAGACCACGGTGGTATTTCCTTCGCTATTCCGCCGCTTTCGACGTTATTAGCCAAGCACTTTAAATCCGCCAGTGCGTAACGATTGTTTTCAGAGAGCGCCACTACGAGTGTATTTGCGTGTTTCAAAACGCCCTCGATTCCTTGAGTTCCACTCGTCAGTGGCTCTGGAAGCGTGAGTGCTCGCACCGCGCACGGAGGTTACGATGGGTGTGGCGACGCGGCGCGGCGGTTGCTGGCAGCGCCGAGCGTGTCGAACGGAGGATAAACGAAGCCATTGGCGTATTGCTGAGTTTTCAAAATAATTATTTTTTTAACGTTATATGTCGACATCTTCCCCGGCAACGTAGCAGTACCCCAACGTTAATGGGAATCGTCTCTTATGATTAACCACATATTTTCCAAATGATTCACATGAAATGTAAGACTAAAATAAGGCATCAAGTCAATTCAATGTAATAATACATTAGAAGTGCTCTCGTTTCCTTGGGTTCCACTTCTTGGTGGTGTACAGGGGTGGATCCAGCCGATCATTTGGGGGGGGGGGCATCAAATATTTTTGTTAAATAATAAATAATAATGCTATTATATTGTCTATTACTTTTGTACTGTATATATGATTCTATAAGTATATTTTTTCAATAATTACATAATTCTAACATAAATATTTAAATCAATTTTGCCAAATAACAGAAGGTAACAAGGAGAACTTTAGGCCGGGGGGGGGGGATGACTCCCTTGTCCCTCCTCGGATCCGCCATTGGTGATGTAGATGGCGTAAATACCGACTCGCGCGCGAGTGTTGATGATAGCGGAGGTGGTTGTGATAATAATGTAGCGCAGATAATGACGTGGCCGGGGACGATGACGGCGGTGGAGGCGAAGGTGGGGGCCGGAGGGGAAGGTGCAGTCGTTACATCGCCTCGCTCTCAAGCAACGCGACGGCGGCGCGCGGCGCCGGTCGAAGAGAGAACAAGTGGGGCCATTAGCGCACGCGGGGGGGAAGGAGGAGGAGGGGCGAGAGTGCACGAGCGCGTCGCGGACGCGTCGCCGAGCGCGACGGCGGCGGCGGCGGCGTCGAACGATAGGCGCACGCGCGTGAACAGGGCTATCGCGGGCCCACGTCCGCCCTCCCGTGTGGGGCGTCACGCTAGAGCCGCTCGACGAAGGCGGCAGCGACGCCGCCGACGCGACCGGCGACGCCCGGAAGGGGACGACGCGCCGCTGTCGATCGGCGGAAGTGCCGCGTGTCGCTCATCCTCCGTCCCTCCCTCCCCTCCCCTCTCCGTCCCCCTCCTCTACTGTGGCACCAACCGACATACTGCTCAACGGAAACCTCACGTGCGCGGATGAAACAATATTTGAACTTTTTATTTTTAAGTATAGTCCTGACGTTTTGTTTGGAATGGTCGCTTCACACATCTCGCCGGTAGCGTGGTGGTCTCGGTCTGTGGTAACTCCCGTTCGCTGTTTCCGGGCCCAAACCAATGAATCTTTCGAATGCGAAAATCGATGGCACTCATGTCGTGTGAGTGGTTATACAGTGTGCAAAAGAATTCGTGGGAATTGTTTGAGTTCCTCGGCAGAATCAGGGACCAACGAATGTTTGGGCTTGTGTGTTGCTGCCAAGTAGCAGCAAGACTGGCTAAGTAGGTTAAAAATCCTTTTATGAGGAGTGCCAGTTTGTCCAGGTCATGTGCGAACCCTGTAGTTCTTGTTCTCTGGACGTCTCCTCCGTCACGTGGTCCTGCCGGCGTTGCAGAAAAGATGAGGGGCTAACGACGCGGTAATGCCGTGTCTTGCCAAGGTGTTGCAACGGGAGTCTTTAAAACGGCTACTTGTCTTTCGTAGGCAATTAAGAAATTACAAATGAAAATTCATCACAACTATAAGGGTGGTAATCCAACGTCAAGATGCGACTCCTTATGTGCGGCCATTTCATGAGCTGCTTAGGTTTTCAGATCTTGAGCAAATATTGCCTGTATGTAAAAGTGCATTCACTCAACAAGGAGGAACCTGTCTCGCAAGTTGTCTTCATGTCACTGTTATTTGTAAGCTCATTAATTGATATTAGTTCATTATTTTAGCATTGAAGTTTAGCGAAAAACAGCGTTAAAAGTCGCCTCTTGCCCACGTACTTACATCACCCACTGCTTCACATGTAATGTTAGGCAATTCAGGTTGGAACAACAGCCCTGTACGAAATCTGTGATCAGTTTTAAAAACTGTAAGTCTAAAATATAGTACAAAGATGATTTGCAGTTTTAAGCAATTTTGCCAGATGGTAAATAATGCTCCAAGAAATACTCTCCTATAGTTTCCTCATCACTTAGTTATTGCCCTCAATAAATATTTTTAAGTACGATGTTCTCTTCGCACTGTTGCTACTTCAAAACTGCATTCTCTCGCCGGAAACTTGTTTCTGCATTTTGTATCTAACTAAGGCATACATGTTCCTTCCGTTCCGTGTGTAACACCGCAATAGCAACAAGCAATTCTTACACGCGTTCTAGAGCGTGTGAAACCAATGCACAAATGCGCGTGTAGGGTCGTATGGATGAAGCGATGCACGAGTTCCGTTTCCCGTTGGTGCAATTCTCCTCGGTACGTCAGCAACGCGAGGCAATTAACTTCGACGGTCAAGCGGGCGTATCGGCATTTCTTTTATAAGAGCATAACCGAAGCAATAGACGTGAAGCAAAGCTATAACGCATCCTCGAGTGTTCATAAAGCGATTGTGCTGGAGAGCTTTCTGAATAACTATTAATGAGAACTGTCGTGTTTTCTCGACGGCGATTGCCGCCTGCAGTGTGCTGACGTCAAGATCATTATGCAACGTGTTCACCAGGAAGTGATTAGGAACGCCAGCTGTAAATGGTCGTATAGTTAGTTGCCTTTTTACCACGCAGGAAACGACCCGTAAAGTTCTAATTCGCATGCACTTGAGGACTCGGTTCCTACACGTAGATTGTATTTCTCCTCACCTGTCTGAAATGGAAAAAAGATATGTTTTAATAATTTGACGTGCTCATGTGACACCAAATTTCGCATATTCTTTCCTGAATAGTGGTCATGTTTCCAGGCTTTGTGTCATAATTGATGAGAATTTTGTTATTCGAGTAATATTTGACTGTTTTCCTTCAACGTCATGGTGATTTGATATCGGGATTTTAGTAGTAAGGGTCATTTCGTGTATCAGGAGGTGGCTGACTCATGATGAGAGACCAGAAACGTCTCCATTTACTTCTTTTCTGATACTAAAGACAGATTATTAAAAAAAACATTAAATTCTCATGGAAGGTCCATCAAATTCACACCTCCTCAATTCGGATTCAATGTTACAATTAGTGCATGGGGTACAGAACGCGTTCTGCAGGCGATGTTTTTGGCTGTCATGTTGATACGTGCACAGTGTCAATGGCACCGTCCATTAGCAAGCCAGGATATTTATAATTGTTAATCATTCCACTGAGGAACTACTTACGAGGAAACAAAGTGTCGGCGTCATTAATTGCAATCCGCACAATCCCGGTTTGAAAGCTCGGGAGTGTGTGGGGCCCTTTACGATATTTTCTCATCCGATGGGTCCTGTACTGAAGGGAGCCTGCACAACATTCTCCTGCTGTCTTCTGCTTTTATTCCGGGCGGCGTGGCCCTGTCGAGAAGGGCAGGCGAGCAAACCTCCTGACGCGGCCCCGGCAGCACCTGGCGCGGGCGGGCACGGCTTATGGAAATGCAAATCGCTTGGCTCGGCCCGGCCCGGCGCGCTCCGGCGCGGCGGCGAGCGTATCTCGGGCCGATCTCGGGGCGTGGCTTTCTTTTAAATTAAACAAAGTGGGGCCGCCTCTCCGCGCTCTCCAATTCAGATGCAGCCCGACCGCCCCAGTCCTCGCCGCCCCCACCCCCCCCCGGCACTAGCCCACGCTCGCAGGGCAGGTCCCGGGCTGCGGCTCTTCAGCTTTGGCGCGGGAGGAATTTATTTTGGCAGCCGTCTCGATCTCTCCGAGCTCTAACGCTAATTTTCATTCAATTGAACTCCCTTCTTGTTGGTACATTGTAGTACTTCTATTCACTCACCCCCTGGCATTGATCATGCTCGTTAAACTATTTCTGCACGTATCACTCATCGCTATGCAGTTCCTTTCTGGGTCTTGTTTAAATTAGGTGTAGGTTGTTTTAGCTAGGTTAAGTGCTCCACATACCTGCGGAGTTGCACTGAATTCATTGATATGTTCTTGCGTGTAGCAGTTTCTCAAGGGAACTGAAGTATTGACACGAATTGCCTGCTATGTCCACTTCTCTTCTAAATTATTAAAACTGCGATTATTTTAACATTCTAAATGAGCTAATTTACTTCCATTATGCATGACACTTTTTGTGTATAGTTGTACATATATTATATTCTGCCATTATATTTCCTTGTCCATGATACTTTAGTAATATTGCACTGCACCAGTGGTTTTTGGTTTTGAGAGAAATGAAAAGATTGTGGTCTACCAACCACAAAGCTTATGTCATCTGCCTTAGGTACTCTCCTGGTTTTGCCGCTCCCTCGTCGAACCGTTCTCCGCACTTGAGGAAGCATTTGCGCAATCGCTGCGCATTCCTCTGGCACATGCCTCTTGTGTTCCCCGGCGCACCCGCCCTCGACGCGCTCCTCGCGCCCTGGAGTGCGTTCCAGCGCGGCGCGTGCTCGCGGCCCTCGACGTCGCGCGCGCGGCGCCTCCGCGCATTTACAGTGGAATTAATGAAGACTTTCATTTTGTCATTTTGATGCGCAAGGTGAACAGAAAAACGAGAATTCGACAGTAGAAGCACTGTTAGTTCGAAATGAAATAAGGATTTTTCTCGCATGAGACAAATATTGATAATGTCGATACATCATAATCAAACCGTTTCACTTAATTTCGCTATATCATAAATTGGAATTAATATTGGAGTATATTTTACAGAGTCTCTGGAGACTCGCGTTTTGGCTAAAACGATATGGAAGCGTAATTGTTACTGCTGAATACTTTAGCACTGTCATCAAGAGCACTGAGCTGGCAAAGACATATCCGTAAAGGATGGTATCGTGATTTGGACCACCACAGCACTAAACATCTGCGCGCACGCACGCACCGGATGCAGAGCAGCTTTGCGCGGGGATAAGGGGTTGGTTTATTGGTGGCAGTGTGTTGTTGTCGCAGTGCCGTGTGGTGTGGTTGGTGCAGTGGGTGTGGTCAATGGGGTGTGGTGCAGAGCGGTGTGGTGCAGAGCGGTGTGAATTGCATTGAGGTTGTGCATTGTGGGCGGTTTGCATTAGGTCTGGTGCGTTGTGGTGCATTGTGGTGTGTGGTTGGCTGTGAGTGGTTTGGTGTGATCGGGGTTTAGTGTGGTGCGGTGTGGTGTGGTGGGTGTGGTATTGGGTGGTGCGTGTGTGGTGTGTGTGTGGTGTGGTGTGGTGTGGTGTGGTGTGGTGTGCGTGTGGTGTGGTTGTGCGGGGCGGTGCGGTGGCGGTGCGGTGTGGTGTGGTGCCGGTATGGCTGTGCGGTTGCGGGCGGTGCATGCGATGCGGTGTGGCGGTCGTGTTGCGGCGCGCGGGCCGGACGGAAGCGGGAAAGAGAGCAGTTTGCCGGCAGCGCGCGCAGCGGGGCCGCGGCCGAGGCGGCGGGGCACGCCCGCCACGGTCCGCCGCGCCCGCCCCGCCGCCGCCCCCGCGCGTTCGCCCGCCCGCGAAGGCCGGAAATCGACGCGAACTATTAATTATTCAAGTATCCTTACGGGTTCCGCGGGAATGGAGCGCGTCGGAGCCTGCTCCAGAGGTCGGGCGCGCGGTGAGGAAGGAGCGGGGTGGGGACGCGAGGGAAGGTCGGCGGACGGCCAGGCGCCGCATGGATCCACGGCGTAGAGAACACAGGACGGGAGACGAGTTGTGGAAGTCGGGAAAAAGGATAGGTGCAGCGCGAGACTAGTAAGTGCGGGAGGGTGGGTCCTGAAATGTTGGCCTGCGCGGGATGCGGGGGAGGACGGGCGGTGACACGAAGCGGTGAGTGCGTTTGAGGTGACACGAATAGTAGCAAGCAGTTCAGGCCTGGACGCAGCTGTGGAGCGGATGAACAGGATAAAGAGGAGGCGGAGGGGGCGAGGCGGGGCTGGGAGGGGAGGGACGGAGTGGGGCTGGGTAGGGCGGCGCGGGTTGGAACAGGACGGGGCGATGCAAAGTGACGGAGAGGGGCGTGGCGGGGCGAGGCGTGGCAGGCGGAGCAGATCGCAATGGGGGCAGGGGGGCGGAGCGGACAGTGCGGGGCGGGGAGGAACGTGGCGAGACAAAAGTGAGGCTGGGAAGAGTGGAGCGGAGTAGAGCGGGCGGTGGCGGGGGGACGGGTGGAGGGTGGGTGGGTAGGGCGGAGCTGAGCGAAGGGGGGGGGGCTGAAGGCGGAAGG
>BOPP01000062.1:6153372-6178015 GCA_017312745.1 Gryllus bimaculatus
ATCGAGCATTATCCGCTTTTTATCAATAAATCGAACATTAAAACCGGATATTTTGGGTTAGGTGGGAGTATGGAGCGTGCGATAAACATACAAACTTGTCACACATCACACCCAGAACGCGAACAACCGCCACTGTGCGCGGCGAGAGCACGGAAGGCTGCGAGAAAGAGATAGGGAGGAGGAGGGAGAAAGGTCCCGCATCGGTGCTCGCCTGACCACGTTGCCAGCTCAATTTGTGATCGAGTCTACAACTGTTTGAACAGCGCACAACACGTGACTGTATGTTAGCACAATTAATTCCGCTCCAGCGGACGAGCAGCTAGCCGTGGAGATATTTGCAGACGCGTCTGCGCACGCGCGCCACGCCAGCGAGCCGATCGGCGGACTGACTGAAGCAGGCTGTGGCGACGGCGAGAGCCGGAGCGGAGCAAGCATCGCCCGCCTAGAAGCCGTTGCGCGGGCGACGTACCGGAAACGCAGCGGCCGGCGGCCCGGCGCGACGCCGTGCGGAGAGCGTGGGAAGATATGATATAACTGCTAGAAACAAGTGAGCATCGGCGTGTCGAGGTATTGCTTGCGTATCGCTCGCGCCTGCCGTAATGCGTACAAGTCGACATGTCGTCCGGAGGCAGGTTTTCAACGCTACCGCGAAGCGGTGGTTTTTCGCGTTCACACCAGTTGTCGCGAACGTAGAAACCTTGGCTTTTGCGATAATTCGTTATGCGACATCCCATTAACCGATGCACCAGTTTCACGGAGAGAAAAAGTCACCTGGAATTATAGACATAAAAGAAGCGTTTCAATTGCACGAAAGCGGTAACTAATGGACGCCGGAATAACGTATAAATCTATTTATATTAAAATATAAATATAAAGGATTAGATTAATATGTAGGGCTTTCGACATGAATTAATAGATATATTATATAATATGTAATTTGTATCTGACATCATTACCGAATTATACTTTTTAAAAGAATTTTCTCCTTTCGAGAAAAGGGCGCAAGTTATCCAATAAATGAAACTCGCAGAGGCATCCTTTGGTGAGCTCTAAGAGCGCGTTCACGTGTTCCGCGAATGCCTCCAAGGAACTGCACTTTACGTCCCTTGCTTAATAGTCGCTGGAGTGATGGCTGCTGCAGAGGCTTTCCAGCTGCGCAGCTGTCCACAGAAGTGCACTGTCTGTGAGCGCAAAGAAATCGCTAGGGTGATGTCCGCCGACTGGTCTCTCTCCTATCTCGAGTTCAGAAGGAAATGCACAACCTCAATCGTGCTAGGAATGTCTTCGTTATATTTGCACACAAAAAACATACGCTAGAATTAGTATGTGAAAATTGATTATTATTGTTGCGGTGTTAAACGAAAAGTTTTCCATTTATCAACTGTTCTTATTCGTATCGATGTTGATTAAATTGATTTAATTTTTTTAAGTAATTTCGATATTTCGGTTCTTATTTGTATCGATGTTGATTAAATTGATGTAATATTTGTATGTAATTTCAACATTTAGGTTCTTATTTGTATCGATGTTGATTAAATTGATGTAATATTTGTAAGTAATTTCGACTTTTAGGCTCAAACATATTAAGTACTTGATAGATGTGGGCGCGCCCTGTTCGACGTGGCCGAGCCTTCTTCCGTTTCCCTCGCTGTTCAGACGAGCAGGAGCTCCGAAGCGGCAAGTGTGTGGGCGGCGAGCGACATTCACCGCTCCCTCGCTTCATTGCTCGAGACATCATTTATGGAGTCGCCGCCCGCCGACCTTGGTCACGCCACCGCCGGAGGGAGGGGGCGGGGGGAAGGATGAGTGACAGGAGGCGCCAGAGGTCGCCCACGCGGCCCTTCTCAACCACCTGCCGCCACCCACCGCCGCCACAGCCACCGCCACCGCCGTCGCCACCACTATACGGACGCGACATCGCCAAGAAACCATCGAAGATTCTAAACATCATTGCTCAAGAATTAAAATATCGGTTTTTAATGAAACATGGACCTCAAAGCATCTATCTTATTATAACTGTATTGGTAACAATTGAAGTTCTCGAGGCAGGGAGTGATTTTAAAGTAGTCTCATTTATTAATTTTTATTTGAAATTTGATTGACAAATTTATTATCACCCAAGTTTTGGTAAATTATCAGGACAATTAACTTAACTTGTATTATCTAATTCGAGAAGTCAAAAATTATAGAGGCTTCTTTATTGACGAAACTTGATTTTTTCACCCTTGGTCACTTTGGTCTGAAGAATATTCTATTTATGGATATCTGGAAATGATTATAGAATTTGTTTATGATGGGCTTTTTCATTTAAAATATATCGACCACGTAAAAATAATAACATAACATTGGTTTCAAAAAATAGACGTTAAATACATCAATGATTTTGTGGGTTTTGAAAACATGGACATCGTCGTAGCATCCCTACTCACCAACTCCGCTGTCACGGCCCCGAGCGCGTGCGTTCAATCAGGCGCGGATGCACAGGGAGGGTAATAAGGGGAACCCACCCTTAAATGTTGGTATTAAGTTATAGTCAATTACAATTATTCAGTAACTATGAATAATTGTAATTGACTATAACTTGTCAAAAGACTTTCAAGCTAAAGTATTTTCGGATTATCACTAAAACGAATAACTGGGTGATCTGAGTGTAGCCTGCGGCGTTATACAAAACCTGTAATATGACAAATAAGACGAAAACATTTTGAATTCCCGCCCTGAAAAAAAAAGAAAGAAAGAAATCGCCTCTGGATCCACCCCTTCAATGCATGTGGCCGACGTCGGCGCTGTCTCCGACGCAACGAGTGTTGCTGCTGTTTCCCCTTGTCGGCCAGGCAATTGCCCGGGCAGCGACGCGGTCCGCCTTGCGAAGCGCGCGTCGCTTGTCGCCACGACGGCGCTTGACGCGCTCGCCAACACGCAACTTCGCGCGGCGTTGCGGCAACGGGCGCGTGTCCCGGCCGGCCACCTCTTGTTGCTGCTCGTTTCCAAAGCGCCGGCCGCGGTGATGACGTGTGCGTGTGTGGGTTTGGATTTACACATCAACACCCGAGAGGTAATTTCATGTTTTATTGACATTGAAATAATGGCGTTGTATTTTCTATCTCGGAATAATTTTTTTTATATAGTGAAATGTGATATATCGGCCATGCGTAGTTAACCGAACGCTCTATTGGGAAAAAGAAATAAACACAGTTGTTTCGTGGTTAACACTGGTCTTTACCGTACATTAACTCCAACTAGTTCAACTGCAGTTCCCTCGTTTGCTATTCTGGTGCTGCTGTGGAGTCCGTAGGCGAAGCCTCGTCGAGCCAAATGTCCGAAGGCACGAGGGAATCATAAAAATTGTAGTGCAGGTGCGCTTGCTCAGTTAGAAAATGGGTCGTCCGTTCGCGCAAATTTTACAAAACTTTCCGCTTCTTTGTTTACATATCGACAAGTGTTTCATAGGTTGCGGTCAATGCATGTCATGTGAAATAACCTTGGCTCTTTCCCACGGGAAAGCTTTCAACGTTTTATGTTGCATCTTATTTACATATATGTGGTGTCGGGTGTGTGCCCATGTGTCTAAAGGCCGTGGGATATAGACGGCATTTAAGTAGACGAGGTACAAAGTTCATTGGGCTAAGGGACTCTTAGCATTATAACCGGGCCTGAACATGCGTCGCAAATTCAGATATTCAATGCACGACGAACTCTTATACTTACTTCGTTAACCGGATTTTTGGCAGTGAAGTGACTCACCAGTAGTCCTTCCAAGCGAAGTCATCGACGCGCGATTCCTTTATTCAACACGCACGAGGCTTCACGTGGAGCAAACGATGTCGGAGGATCATTTAACCCGGCGTATTGACTGTAACCGTAAGAGCTTGGAAGCAACGCTCTTCTTAGCGTCAATACACGTGTACTTTAAGCATCCGGAGGCGCGGTCGCCGAAAACACCGGTGTAACGAATATTAGAGGGCCATTTGCTTGTGTGTGCTGATCGGGCGGAAAACGACTGCGGTTTTGCGAGCGGCGGTCGCGGATGAGCGGCGACAGGGATGCGAAGCGCGCGCAAAAACAGCTGCGACTTTCTTGCTGCGAGCGTCTGACGCTACGGACTGTCAACATAGGCCCGTGTTGTGTCTGGCCCGAAAAAAAAAGCTTGTAACATCTGGTAAAAAATTCTGTTAATTGTTTTGCAAGAACAGCGTGGATAAAGAAGACGATCTGCCGAGGATGACTACGCGATATGAATGCTTGTTTCGTATTTTAATTCGTCTTATGTATTCGTATTTTTGTACATTCCCATAATGCCTGTGAGATGTATTTTCTCGTCTTTTCTCTCTCAAAATTTCCATATTCCAGGACCGAATTTGAAAGTGGATTTCGCGGATGCTGAAAGAGAGAGGGAAATATGCATGCTTAATGCTGAATAGATGATTGAAATGTCTACCTGTTGTCGGCGTGATGACTTTGAAAACACTGTAGGTTATAAAAGTGTAGAAACGTTTTTGGATAGTGACAATAGTTAATTTCAACAGAGAACCTCATTTTTCCTCGCCGTAGGAAGCCTTCGACCTTCATAAGTACACATCGGAAAACATGATTTCACCCTCTTTAGGGTTGTCATTGTGGATGTCTAAATGGATTTATAACTTTAATGCTGCAATATTAACATCTACAATTGACTTATGTTGAATCTTCTTCAGGGTTACCAGTTGGTTTGGAGAACCTTTCCCTCGTGTTTTTCTCGAAATTTTCAGCTGAAAAAAAAAAAAAGAAAAATACGGAATCGATGATATTTACGGAAATAAAAGGTTCTATTACGTATGGCTACTGGGCATCTTTCGAAATTTTCAGGGCTTCCCGGCCTCACCATCCCGGCGCCTGCGCTTTCCAGCACTTTTCAGCGTAGAAATTCATTTCAAGCAAACGCAAGGCGTGTCCAAGAGGACCCCCCACCCCCACCCCAACCGGACGTCAAAAATTTCCGAGACGCGGCGCAGAAAACGGTGCCGTGTTTTCTCAAGACGTTACCCGCGTGGCGTCGCAAGGCAAACTGGTGTTCACAAAACCACCTCTACATATGTCATTGTATAACCACTATCTCTATTGTTTCCACATGTCGTACTAAAAAAAATATTTACATGATATTTAAATTGTAATCCGCCTTCGATATTAGTTACACGCATTAAACAATGACTATCCATTTATTTTTTTATAATAACTGTATGCCAATCAGGATTTAACTCTACACAACCTAATGATGGGAATTGCAACTTTCAGCGAATTGAGTATAATGATGTTTCTCGAATGAATGCACAAGCGCATTATCTTCCCTCTTCTCTGCGTGATTATTACGAAATATCGCTCCTCGTATTCGCTCAATAAATGCATTTGCTCGATTGAGCAGATGCTTCGCAGCTTTTGTCGCTTATCGCAATCATAACATAAATCCGCGGGACGAGAAAATTTCTCGAAAGTGCAAGATGCATTGCGAGTAGCAAAGCACCTCGCCGTCACGTTGGAAATGTCAGAACCAATTAGAGAAGGGATTGTGGTGACTTTGAGTTGCTCAGAAATGCTTATCCCAAAAGATATTCTGCAGAAGCATTACAGATTACTTTGTAGTTCAATTAGGAGTATGAATAGTCTAAAGTGAATTGTTTGACATATTGATTGTAAGAAATATTCATCAATTCGAGAGGTTCTCATACAGTTGTACTAAGACTAAGCATTCGTTATATGATTTGTCAATTAAGGTTTCTATTAATCTTATGAGTCATGTGATTAGGAATCCAAAGTGGTTTTAGAGTACTTTGTATAATTTTTAGTAATGCATAAATAAATATATTGTTATGCTCTTCGTAATTTCAAGTATATTCCTTGTATATTATACCTCGGTATTGCTGATTACTGTGGAGGTTCTTATTTTTTCTAATGACCTCCAAAAAAAACCCCATACATGTTTTAGTTTTATAAAAATTTCATTTATGTAAGTAAAGTATATATAACATCACGCATTTTCATCAATTATTGCGCTTTAGAATCTAGCTTTTATTTCAGAAGTGATTAATTGAGGTAGAATCCATCAAATCTCGGCCTAGAAATCATTCGCAAAAACAATAGTAATAATGCGGATCTATTAACTATATCTTAACACATATTTTTTGGTTTCTGTCTTACATAGCGTCCCGTAAGGACTCTTAATCCTAAACAAACACACTTTTCCGAAAGTGATCTCTGACCGAATCGTTCTCATCCGAACAGTTTCGTCTCCCTGGCGATCCCACTGATCTCTCACCCGCAAAATACCGAGCATCGCCTCTCAGCGCCCAGGGCGCAGAAATTCTCGGAGTCCGGTCGACCGTGTTTTTCCCGGCCGCAAGAGCGACCGCCCGGCGGCGGCGAGCGCAGCGCTGCGCGGCGCCTATGCACACAGCGGCGCAGCGCCGGTGTATAAAGTTGCTGCGCGCTGCGTTTAGCTGCGCTGGGCCTGAGGACGGGCGAGGGCGCTGGCGGGCTCGGTATGGGCGGTCGGCGAGAGCGCCGTGGAGGTCCCCGAAGTACGAGGCTAATGTCCTCGCGACGGCGCGGCGCGCAGCGGGAGTGGCTGCAGGCGCGTAGCGGCAGCTGCGTCTGGCAATCGACGCTGTCATTGCGGCCCCGGCGGTGGTGAGGGAAGTGTTAATTACGATGTTCACGTAGAGGGGCATTACATTTGCTCCGGCGGCGCGGCGAGGAGGGTGTTTGTTTTATTTTTATTTTTTTTATGTTGACTTTTTCTTATTATGGGACGTCGGGACGCCGAGCGGAGGATGCGCGCTGTTGGAGCTTAGCGAGGCGAGCAGGCGGGGCGGGGAGAGAGGTGCGGCCGCTCACTAGCGCCGTGGCGCTGCCGGCGCCCGGATGTAACAATGAAGCCCACACGCTACGCGGTGAAGCCACCTCCGCCGCGCTCTCCCGGACAGAGGCGGAGATCCGCCGCTGCGGCGGACGCACTCGACCGTCCTGCCCAACTTCCTCGCTCTCTCTCTCCGACCCCGCTACGCCTTTCTCGCTCCTCTTGCTACCTAATTAGCGCCTGCAGCGTCGTGTCCGCGCGCGTCAGCCACTGACCCTCGTTCCTCCCGATAGGCGCGCTCCTGCCCGCCCGTGCCCTTTCGGAGACCGTGCCCTCCCTTCGCGAGAGTGGATCGATTTAAGTTACGGCCTGTCTTTGCGGGTCGTACCTACGCTACGCACCTTTTTTTTTTTTTTTTTTTTTTTTATTTTTTATTTTTTTCATTGGTTTCAAAAAAATAGAGTTTAAAACATCTCTCGTATGATTTTTATAGGTGTTTTGAAAAACTTGGTACTCGTCGTAGATCTTACTCTCCAACTCCGCTGTATCCGGTCCCGAGCCGTGCGTTTTCACATCAGCGCGATCCACAGCGGAGATAAGGAAAACCACCTTTAAAATGTTTTATTAATTATAGTCCCCTTTACTATTATCCACCGCCCAAGCTGACACGTGAGATAATTACTTCTTGAACTTTGACCTCAAAACGCATCTCTATCTCGATCCCTTCATATGTCTATACTTTCCATCACTTTCTTAATAGAGCAAATCTGAATAACTGGGTTTTTGAACGTAATTCGAGTTGTGTAGAATCCAGCTGCACTGCTCGAACCACAGTTTAAATATATACAAATTATAAAAACTCTCGAATTAAAATACAGTATCTAGTGTTAAAAAACCTCTGTATGTGTACAAAGTTTATTTACTTTACATTATCTTACATTGTATACAGTTCTTGAGCATCACGCTCGATATAGATATGAGCATATGTGTGCCTCCTTGATCAATATCGAACGCATCTATCAGTCTCAAAAATTAGTTATAGCAATAGAAAGTGTCCATATACATCTCACAATTCATTATCACTCTCCCACTACTGCGCAACTAATATTGCTAGGGCTCTAGCCTCGTGAACTTCCTGGGTTGTCTGGCATGCCCAATAGTTGTGATTGATTCCCATTCTTCATCTTGTGTCTAGCGACCCATCTCCTCCAGATCACAGTAATACACTTATACCGCCGATATCGTGTCAGACCACACTTTATCATATAGTCATCGCACCGTGTCCGATCGTTCTATCTCTATCGATGCGCACTCGATCATCCTAGAATTGCCCTAGAATGGTCATATGCTATTACCCTATACCACAGCGTCTCATCACCATCTCCTCTCTCATCTCGTTAATTTGAACTGTAAGTTGCGTGTTTTTAAGGTTTGTTGTTCTTACTTTCTATACCCGATTTTAGTTTTATCCTAGTTTCTCATTCTCTCGTAACTTCGCTGCCAAATTAGTAATAATTTTTTGACTATTATACGCTGTACCTCTACATGGTGTTAAAAATAGGATATTTTGTTATCGTCCTAAATAAATATATAACTTAGAGAACAAACTCTTAGATAAAATTAATACGCCATTAAGATATGTTAAGTTTATCAAGAACACCGACCATATTAGGAAAAAGAAAAATAAAAACCTTCTAAATCTCGCATTTTACCTTGTGTTTTGTATTCTATCACTCTTATGCTCTATCCATTTCGTCCAGTTCTGACATATACGAATTTACGTCTAATCTTACCACAAACCTTCCTCCAATCTCGTATTCTTCTGCCAAGATCCCTGCTCGCTCTATGTCTTCTGAGTAAGCCTTCCAGCGAAGTCCAACCGAATCCGCACAACCGTCCTCTATACCTCTCTTCCATTTAGTACCCTACACGGTGCGTCCGCTAAAGTCATCGCCAGCCGAGTTATCCATGCCAACCTGTCATGCGACGAACGGTGTCGGCCGACGGAGCGTGTCCCACTCTGTCGCGTGTCGACTCCGCTTCTCTTTGATTAAGAGGTGCGAATCGCGTAACTGCCTGCGGCTCGCGCGCCATGAGTGAACGAGTTATCACGATCGCTTTCCGCTGTACTGCTTACCGGCCTTGCTATTTACACGACATTATTCGACATCCGATATGTCGGTTTTATATACTCTAAGCGTGCGGCGCGGAGCCTAAATCGTGTGCTGTCTCGCATTAGTCTCTATCCCCTGTCCCTCGCCCCTCGCACCCTCACGTCTCATTCGCGCGTTCTGTCTCCGGTTTTCATCGCGGTCAACCGTCTACCAATACCGCTTCACACCACCCTACATTTCCGTTCAACCTTAGCTCTTGACTTCTGCCGCAGTCTCACTCCCCGGGCCCTCCTGTACAGACCGCGAGAGGTGCGGCTTCACAAGAATGTTGCATCCCTACAACCTCGTGCGATCGCCAGCCGGGGCTCGGTCGACTGGTTCCCTAGTAGGCCAATATGATTTATCGTCAAGCTAAAGAACGTAACGGTGCGATATTATTTCTCATAGATTTATTTCTTTCCAAATGCAAGAAACACCCTAACTTACGACTTGGGTGTCCTTACATCTTAATAAACTTGTGAATTTGTCTGACCCCAGTTGTGACGGTAGGACTAAAAAAGTGCTATTGTCTTAATACAGTAGCTATTATTTCGGTGGTTATTTATTACTTTTTTCATCTTCTTATTATGTCATGTCTCCCTTACCCCAAAGTGTGCTAACTAATAATTTAAAAACAGGACTCAGTCCATGGAAGCCGCTAGCAGTTATAAAACTTTAAGGATTTAATCGACCTTAAAATGCCAAATTACGTATACGTGTTTGTTGCACAATCATTTGCTGCACGTTTTCGTACAGTTGACAAATAAAAATATTACGGACACATGAAATATGTATAGGTAGATATATAATTTTAAGTCGCCAATACTGCAACACCATCTGAAGATTTAAGTCCTTCTACGAATTTTTTATCTCTTTCATATGCAAGGATGAAGTATTAAATGACACATTATCACCGGATCCAGTGCAGTCATTGTAACTACAAAAGTGACTCCCGATTATCTTGAGTTACACGTCACGAAATATTCAACAAGAGAAGCTTACAGTTATTACGCTATATTATTCCTTAATCGTTATCTACGCACACGATCAATCAATCTTAATACACGCATAGCCACCAGTCATTTAACACTCCGACCTGTAATTCATACATCGAGAGTGTCATTGATTAAACCCATTCGTTACTTTGAGACATTGTATTTGCAACCACATAAACTAAGCCCTGACAACAGATGAGCTTATATAGCGCTTATATGCACTCTACATCCAAAACCCTGAATAACACGAGAGTATGCATCCTCAAAACTACTCAAGATCGTGCGTAGTCAGCTCTCTGCGATGCCGCCGTGCACACCCTGGACGTCTCTCTCGCGCTGACCAACCCGCACGTTTCTGTCCTGCGTCGACCGACATCTATGTATATCTGCGCGGCTGGCAACAGGTCGCTCTGACTCCCCGTAATGCCTATAGAGCCGCCCGCAGGAGAGCAACTGCTCCTTGTCTCGAGCGCCGCTCGCGCCGGATGAGGCGCGACCACCGCATGGCTCTGTATAAACTCCTTTACCGAGCGGCCTGGACAAGAAGGCGTTGCAACTTTTCCTTTAGCTCGAACGCGGCTCGGGCGCGTGGACCCCGCTAGAGTTGATTAAGTAGATAGTCAAAGACGCCCGATTAGTGCTAAGACCTGCGCGATAAATAATTACGTGATATAGACCAGATCTGTATAAGGTAAGTGGTCTCGTTATAGTGTTATGCACAGGTCACGAGAGCGTTGTATTAGGCAGGGGAGGGCCGAAGCACCGCGGCTCGGCGGCGACCGACGCTGTGCATGCAGAGTCCGTATTGCAGATGACATTGATTTAGAGCCCGTCTAATGGTAATCCCGGTGAGTGCGTTGGTAGTCACTGACCGGCGCACTGAATGTGGTCTACAAGCGGTAGGCGAGAAGCTGGAGAGTCCTGCGGTCGTGCTGTATAGCGCGTGGCGAAGCGTGAGGCTGCAGTTCGCATGTCGCCAGTCGTGGCCGCTCTCGCTCTCTCTACGTCTGTGGTCGCCTCCGTGCGTCCGCGCGACCGTCGCTCAGCTCGCGCGCTCGCCTTGCGTCGCAACGAATGGCTTAATGTCGCTCCGCGCGGATATTGTAGTTTAGCAGTACAGTAACATTACACACATCGCGACTACGCATGGCCCGCGCGAGCCGAAGTAGGCGAGTCGGCCATTGCTCGGATACGTGCTCCGAGTTGAGCAAAGAGTGCGCTGCTGCTGCGAGCCTCTGTGAGCTGCTAGAGTGTAAGTGTCTGCTTCGGAAAACAAGACTTGGACGCGCACGCTGTGGGCTGAGCTGGATGGATGCGCATATCTGTAGCCCTGTCGATCGGCGCATAAAAAGAAACCAGCTGTCTTCTCTGTTGTTGTGTTTTCCTCGTGTTGTTGTCGACTCCTTTTCTTTTTTCCACTTATCACATTCCATTACGACCACCGTCTTAAGTGAAACGCTAGTCCAGTCTGATGTAATCTAAATATCTTGACATTGTGTATGTGAAGACGTATTAGCTAATCGGCAGAAAAGCTGCATATGATGTAGGCCGAACTTTTCATCAACATTATTAGGGAGTTTTGAATAAGCTCATATGAGAGAATTGACTCGAACAGTAACTATATTGAAAATTGTTATCTCCTACGTGTCATATTCTATATATAGTGAATTCGGTTATCTACCAACAGGATAACCTTTGCTATATCCTCCCTATTTTCCTGTAAACATTATCTGAGTCCTCGCCTCTTCCATTCACACGCTTTATCTATATTCCTGGCTAATACATAAAAAAAATTTATCATATTAATGATTTCATAGGGCATATAACCGTGTAAAGAGTGTACGAGCTCTAAATGTGTATAGTATGAAATGTAATTTATGACCAAGAATGGATAATGTCGTCTATATATGAGAATTTGTGGCATATACACTAAATGTGAAGTGTCTGAGGAAAACTCCGCCGAGATCCGCTTCGCCCACCATGAATATTCCTATCACTCGCGTGGCTTTCGAAGATTTTGTCACCCATCCAGATGTAGCGCGTTCCAGGATTCCCTCTGAGTCGTTATCGCTGTATATTCGTCTCACATCATTCCTCATCTTCGAGCTCCTTGCGTGATATCGATTCGTGTCCAATGTGATAGCGTTCGATGCACCTGACATTATGTTATGCTGGAAGAATGCGAACCACGCATAGCCAGAAATTAGACTTCACCCTATATACACCCCAGAATTATTAGAGTGACTCCTGCTTAGGGCGCTTTCAAATAAGGCGAAGTTGGAATAGCCTCTGTGCCGAATCTTGCGAAAACAGGTGAAGATTGTACCAAAGCACACGCGCGCGGGAACAATATACAGTTGCGTACACTAACAGTCATACAACATAAACACCACCCGAACGCCATCCAACGAGATTATCTCCTGTTGCGTGCTTTGATCTACGAAATTCATCTTTCGACCCTATTGTCTCATCTTCTCATCGAATCTCCGTTCTCTCGCATCAGCTCACAGTCCCTGCGCGTACTTTCATTTAGGAAGGAAGCTCGAGTCAACATTGCGGGCCTGGTCGCCCTGCTTATTGACCGGCCTTTTACAATAGTCCTCTCTGTCGCCGTGCAGAGACCTACGTTATGTCCTCGTTCAACCAGTTCGATGATCTCTTACTCGCTGGGTGCTCCGCGCCTGACGAATTGGGAAGTCCCCCAATGCCTTCAGTTGTGCCTCTTGGCCCACCGCTTTGCATGTAGAGTATCGATCTTGTTATGATTCGTATGCACGTGAGCACATACTATTTATTCACCTTACGTCCAAATAACGACATTTTAACTGAACCAGGCTATTAATTTTTAAAAAATAAAATATTACGGGAAAATTGTTCAGATTATGCTAATTTGGATGATTTTTTTTTCTCCCAGTCCACTGATATATGAACATTTTGAATAAAGGATCTAAATATGTGCTAACTAACAAAAGTCGAGAGATCTAAGCTACCTGATATACAATCTATTACCATCATACAGCGATTTACTGTGTCGCTGCATGTACTGTTCCACACGGGGCGTAGCCGGCTACTCCTCCAAAAAAACATTGTGTGTAATAGGAAAGAGTTCTCGCTCTCGCCAGCTTCACAAATGCAAGTTCATCGTTAGCTATTAATAAGTGAGTAAACTGCACCGATACGATATACTCCTAATAACAATGGCATGTCGCCTCGTATCTCGCCAAATCCTCTGATAACGTCTATATCCTACGACACGTGCTTCGCTATCTTACGCAATCCTGCGAGAGTCCACTGCACCCACCAGGTGCATCTTACACCTGCTGCTTACCTACACCTCCGCTCCGATGCACTACAAATCTAGTATACTTCTTAGCAACCACTTGTGCCGGCACTTTCGAATCATTACCGTCGCAGAAGTGAGTACTGCTACCATGCTAGTGTCGTTGGCGTCAGCTCTGAAAGAATACGCTGGCATACCTTCCATTTTCGACGTATCGGCGCAGTATCTCGTCCTGTCTCTCGATATTTAGCACACCTCACTACGTGACGAAACCGTGTCTCTCAGAACGCAGAACCAGCGTGGTTTTACATAATACCGCGCGTCGTCTGCAGGCTTTCGGCCTTGTAGTTCTACGTCTATACTTATCCGCTTTCCTATATCATTTATTCTTTCACAAGACTATCTCGTATCTTAAGCTTAATCCATGTTAGTGAGTTGGATTTTGTATAACATATGTTCTCTCGGCTGTTTATTAGTACTCGCTTGCTTTCTTCGCAGATCCAGAGCACATACTCCTGAATTCTCTGCAACCGTTAATATCCCGAATATCACATTTAAGATATGAGGATATATAAGTGTGTATTCATAGCGTTGGCAGAGGTTTCGTATGCACCTCTTATCCACGATATATGTATTTGCTGTTACCTCCTCTCACACGCAAGCCACAACGATAATAACTGCAGAACGTAATTCTTTAGAAGAAGTATGTTCAATCTCTCGTAGATCATCACAAACCGCGAGAAGAAGGAACTTCTATTAGTAATATTTACTGCGTTTTAAGAAATAGCTTACTTTTATAACCAAGAGAAGTAATTCTGCATATTCCTTTCCTCACATGCTTGACAAACCGTGAATAGCAATGTTCAACAAAGATCTAGTCAGTATAAAAAATACAGTTTCTTTCCAATCGTGACAAAGCTTTGTGAACGTTTCGAGAGCTTTTTTTGTTATCATTACTTATTCTCTGTTGGTATTGTATAGTAGGGTCACTTAGGAGATTTTTCTCGCTGTGTGTGTCAGAAGGTCGCTATTGTTCGATTGTTTATACTCTAATTTGCTGAAATTCCATTACATCAAATGAATAACTAAGAGAATAGTGTCGATATCTCGAAGTAGATATGCATTTAACTCTAATACAATTATAAGTCCTTTCAGCGGCGAGACATGCTGTGCAGCTAAAACGATCAGCTCCTCCATGATTTTCGGTGCGCCGCTGTCCGCGGCAAGTTGAGTTCTGTCGCAGGGTACTCTCGTGGCATTTGCGACAGCCGCATACGCCAGATGATTCGTTTCCCTCCTCGCAGTGTACCCTCGGTGACCGCGCCCGCATTCATATGTTATATTGTGAATCCTTAGTCGCCCACCGGATGATCCAACAGAGATCCCTGCACGCGGATCGTGGAGGCGCTGTTTGCACGTGAATACCTAGTCGTGATCATTAAACAAAATCCAATGAGAAAGACCTAACTTATATCCATAGATTAATCTGCATTATCCTCTTTTTGGGAATTGTGTGGTTTTCTTTTGTATTCTTACTTGTAAAAATAAATATCTAATAAGTGGAAATTGATTTCGAATAAATAATTTTTAATTGAGTAGGTTTTTATTTAGTTGTATTATGAGTATTTTAATTAGTTGTGTGTAATATAAAAAAATTCTTCGCTCTTTTTTTTTTTTTTTTTTTTTTTTTTTTTTCTTTTTTTTTCTCTTCGATCGGATCTAGGCGATTTGCTCACGCTCTGTCGTTGCCTCGACTGTCACCGGCCGTCAGCGGTTCTTGCCTCCCACCCCGGCGACTGCGCTCACGGGCAGCTCCTGTGGTAACGTATCCTGCGTGCTCCTGGCGCCGACGCGCGCGGTTCGTGGGTCGTGGGTCGTGGCGCGCCGATCCGCCACTAGCCTTTTCGCCGTTGACAGCTGCTGCTCTCTTAACCGGCGCTCACCAGCCCCAACCTGTCTTCCCCAACACAGATCCACAACCCATGCCCCCTTAACCTGCGCGAATGACGTGTCTCACGCCGATAGCCTTAGTTTGCGCCACCCCGTCACCTTTCTCGTCACGACTTCTGAACGCCTCTCTTAATCCGCAGCGAACTTTAATCTCAGACTATTCACACGAGCACATCCACCCACCGAGTGGGCACCATGACATACAGATCTAGAGACCGACTCTTTTGGTTGGTGTAAACCTCTATTCTCCCGTACCGAGTAATATGTGTCAGCTTTATACTCTGTGATCTGCCTGTGACATTTCACGTATAATCACCTGTCCGCGTTGCATACTAGTAGTGAACGTCTACAGGCTAGTGGTTATTTTCTGCACAGTCTACCGTCTAAAACAATATTGCGTGTCACCTTTAGAGAGGTTCGAATTACATATGTCAATCTTGGAAAACAATTTATGATAAAATGTTTCTAGTTGCGCATCTTTCTGAATGGTGTGGTCGTTGCGGGGTAAGAGACTCAATGTATGTACTCCTACACCGCCGCTCTCTTCCATCTATGTGCTAATGTTCGCATAACACTCGTTAAATCGAACACCAAAGATTTTTCCGTATTATTATTCGTGTTCTTCTTAATTGAATAGTCATGTCATTATAGTGATATATGTTAATACGCTTGTGCATTATATTACCTATATCGCAGTTCACTACATCACTTACAGTATGTACGTTTAAACATTCGCTATAATACACCGAAAAACGTGTTTTCATTATAACATATCCACCTTTTCCATCCTAAGGTTTCGAGTTTACTTGGTACACTCACCCTTCACAAAGTATTAGTCTCGCCCACCATCTCCTAACATGCCCTGCCCACATTCGATCTGAACACGATGACCATAGGCTGCCCGTCGTACGGATTCTGTCATACTTCTGTCCGAAATGTGCTCAGACTCTTTGAAATGTCGCAAGTAAGTGTGTGTGCGTGACTATTGCTACACCCGTCGTCGGTTCTGTTAATCTACTTTCCCTATAATGCCGGCTTTCATACATTCGTCATTCCAACATTTGTGTTCCACCAGCCTCTGACTACACAACACATTGTCAATGTTGCATCCCTCGGAGACAGTACTTTTACTGAACCTGACCCACACACCACGCTACGTGGCGCCAACACTCGTAGGAACATCCATCTCCATCTCTATCTCTAAATCGATCTGAACTGTTCCGTATCGGTATTTGAGAGACGCACTCCTGCACAAATCTTGATTATTTAACGATGGAAAAGGTGATAATTTCTCACCATAAACTCCGTCCGGTCACAACTTATACGTAATTCGACTGCATCTCGCCAGAATGCTAAGCTATGTGCGCGTTCTATGTCCTCTTCATCCCGTTGTACCAGCCCATACCTATCTGCGAGAACACATGTTGCGTGTAGAACCGAAACAGTCTCGTCCAGTTGGCCTCTCCCGTGTGATTGAGTCGGCCCGTGGTTCTGGTCTTATTGGTTCCGTCGGACTTCGAACGCAGTCTAAGACAGCCTGTGTACGTTAAAGGGATCCCTGTAGGGGATTACTAGATTGGCCTGCTGACTAGTTCCGTCAGGTACGTCAGCATCCTAAACGCATTGTGGCTACGACACCGCTTGAGCATATCCTTCTATTGTCTTCCATCCTGAAAACATCACGTGTCGATTTATGCTACAACATCATTACCTCCATGAGTTAGTCAGGCATACGCAGCATCCTAACAAAGGGGAGCATTTTTGCAGTGTAAAAATCCTTCGGAAATCAGAGTGTATCCTTCGAGTGGATCTCGATATATTGAGTGACGGGTGAAATCTTGATACCAGGCGACTATTGTGCTCAGTAAAGCCCGGTCTTGGATAAACTGATTCATAATCGAATACTGTCCACTTGCTGCGTCATCAATGCACCACATACGTGCACATGATCCATCTGTGAGTATAATGCAGTGTCACTAGGATACGATGAAGAATAACTAGGAATTAGGAATTAATAGTCTCGCACTAAATTGGAACGGTGTCTCTTTCGTTCTGAGTAATGCTTTTACAGATATGATAATGATAGTTGGCTTACAATCCTTTGAAATTGCAGATACCAGTTACTTTGGATTTTATCCCATTCATTCATACTTTGTTTGTATACGTTAATTACGTTGTTGTTGAGTACATCTAATAGATGTTGACATACAGCATGACTGAGTATCATTACGATGTTATGAATTGCTTTATTTGGTACTATATATGAGTGTTCGAAATATAAATAGAGAAGAAAATTTTATTATTGTCAGATTATATTTATCTACGAATTCTTATCTGATGACAGTTCCTGCGTTCAAGATTGTGGTGAAAATATAAATCTACTATCTGCAGTTTCATAATATTAAAAGCATATCATAAGTGTGATCGAGTAAGGATACTGTTAATCTCATTAGTTACATATAATCAAAGATAACATAAAAATTAAAGCCTTCCTCCTATTAACTCGAGCGAAATGAACAAGCCCATCCATTTAAATCATATGTACCTAACCCTCTCCTCCTCCCCCCCTCCCCTCCCCCACCCTACCCATCTTTACCCACTCCCCCCCCTTCTTGTCAGTCCTCTGAGGCAAGAGTTTATTAATATACTCGTTATAAGTTGATTCTTGCGAATAGACTGTAATTATAACAAAGAATAGTGATTATCTCTGTGAGTTTTGAAAAGAATATGATAATAGCTCTTCCAAACTCCGGATAGACGCGGTGATATAATCTACAAACCGCTAGTCTAAATTAATTATTTGCTGTTTTAGCATGGGCGTGAAACAAGAATTATACATACTCTCTCTCGGTAGTATTTTCCTCATGTTTCACTCCACTCACAATACAGTATAGCCGAAATTTTACTGACCATACGCAAAGTGCAGTCCTCCGTTTTCTAATGAGATACCGCAATATCAAAACCATCTATATTAAATTAAGTATTCATCGCGCTGCATTCGAAAACTATATAGATAACTAGACACATTACCGATTAATATATTGTGGTGTAATTTTAATAACGCACATCCGGATATTCTTGCAATAGTGTTTTGTGGTTTGCATCATGTTGATTTTTGAAACAAATTTTTATAACTTCGTGTGTCATATAAAATAAATTCGTTCCATGAGAGATAACGCTCGTAATTTACGCAACCAAATCATTGCGCAGAAGCAGCAGATCGCCTTCTCGCATTTACCATGAGGGAAAATAAATATCCCACTAGTCATCCATCAGAACTGAGTGCGGTCCGTTCCCTATATTCTCCGTCAATAATTATATTGATACCCATAGAGATCTGACTACGATACATGCACTATAGCGGAAGTGGCATCACCGCGAGAATGGATCGGTTCTATTAACAGAGCAGATCGCTAATTCGGAGGAGACGCGAAATGAGAGCCTATACGAGTGCTCGAGAGCTGTACTGCGTAGAGCCACGAGCAGCTGAGAATAAGAGGGCAGGAGAACATCTGCAGAAGTGTGCAGTAGTTGACTGCGATTTGATATCTTTGATGTGTGAAAACGTTTCGGATAGTATGCTGTCGAACGCTGATAGGATGTATTGTGCGTCGATGATTGTGATGGCTGGATCGATGCGTTTATGTAGTTGTGAGAGGCGCAGGGCACATTGATGGCATAGGTGTCTGCTTCGCGAGATGGTAGGATAGTAAGCGGGTAATATTGTGCAGTTCCTCGGCATGATACTTTTAAACTGAGAAGCGATTACATGTTATATGCGTCTTTGCGTAAATATCGTCGTGTGACGATTGCTCTGTGCTGTTTGCCTGTTCCGGGAACACTGGATATAGTCTCGAGTCGCGTATGGTGCCGTCTGTGCTGCGTCTGAAGCCAACACGCCCCCACTCCCTTTCTACGAAATCCGATTATATATGTGTAAGAAAGACTCTATTTCGCCGTTCTATGTAGGAACTTCATAGCAGGAGAAGTGGAGGGCGGGTAGTTGAACGTTGAAGCTCGTGGAGTGATAGACTTGGGTAGCAAAGAACAGTGTGTTAGTGTGCTAGTTTCGGCGTGCAGTCTTAGACGCTCAAGAACTCATTTCGTTGATAGTTCGTTTTTACTAGCCCGCTGGTTGTGGCCGCAAGCTCCTTCCTGCGGCTTGTCGCTGGCCCGTCCTCGAGCGGGGCGCCTGCGCCTCCGAGCGGCAGATGCTAGGAGCGTCTTATAGCCTCCCTCCCGCCGCCCCCTCGACGAGGTCCCCGCCGCCCTCCCCGCCGCGTTCGCGTGCGAGCGGTTCTTACTAGTTCAGCCTGCTGCCGTTCTGGCTCCGGCGTCTCGCGCGTATCTCGCCTCTGCCCGCCGATAACACGCCGCAGTTCACGCCGCGCCGTCTTATATTTCGACGCGCGATCGGGTCAGTTCATCGCTGTTATCTGCGACGGCTTAGTTAGCGCCGCCTCCGCGCGGGGCTCAGTTCGGTATTTAAGCGCGGGCAGTGTGAGGAGAGATATTAGCTCGGCGGCGGCCTGTGCCGCAGGCCTTCCATAGACTGACTTCCGTACGTGTGTGGCCGAGGTTGATTAGGGTATGCATTAGGACCTTATATTCACCGCCCTTCCGTTTTTGGTTTTGTCGCCTGTCGCTCCGGCCTCGCGGCGCTGGTAAGCGTGTTGTTGCGTTTGGTTAGCCTGCCACGGCGTGGCCGCCCATTGGTACGTGATTTTCTGGGCAGTCGTACTGCTCGCCGCCTCTTTCCCGCCTTCACGCTGGTCCACCCATTGCGTTCCCCTTCTCTAAATTTGCCTATCTCACCTCCCTCGTTCACGTCACTACTTCCCGCCTCGCGCGTTCCCGCTATACCGCCCACAGATCTGTGCGAAATTGTTCCCCCCTGCTTCGCATTTCCCCCCACTTACGGACCTTTCCTCCGCCTCTTCTCCACCCCTCCCACAATCAACCTCGTTGCTGGGCATTTCTTATATTTTTTTTATTTATGTTTTATTTTTTTTTTTTTATTTTAAATTTTTTTTTATAATTTTTTTGGTTCTTTTTTGATCTTTTTCTTCCTTATTCTTTTATTTTTTTCTTCTTCTTTTTTTTTCTTTTTTTTCTTTCTTTTTTTTTTTTTTTGTTTTTTTTTTTTTTTTGTTTTCTTTTTTTTTTTTTTATTTTTTTTTTTTTTTATTCTTTGTTTTTTTAATCTTTTTTGGCAGCTCTAAACCGCCCGTCACTGTAAACATGGCGCCCGCTTTCGTGCCACGCTTCTACTCACGCCAACACCGCTCCGCGCCGCGCGGCCTGCGAGGCACCACCCGGCAGGCGGTCGTGATTTAATTGCTCTAATTGATCCCTAATTCACTCGGCACCCCTCTCGCTTGCGCGTCTTGAGCGCTGGCCGCCGCCGTGTCCGGGTTTAATTCTCTCCTTTCCGCTCCGCTCTTTTATCCGCTGCGCCCCGTCGCCTGCGGTCTTGTCTGCTCTAACTGCATTCGTCCTGCTTGATAACACGATGAATCTGACCCGATCGCGCCTCGAAATTGATAGTACGGTGAACGGCGTGACCAGGGTCGTTTTCGGCGCTGGCCAGAGGCGGTATATACTCTGCTGTCGCCTATCGCCGCCGGCAGCGCTGCTTGCTGCCGCTTCGCACGTCGACCGCGGCGTGGGGGCGGCGGGGGCGGAGGGTGGGCGGCGGCATTGAGGGAGGCGTATCGGCGCTCTTAGCATATCTGCTGTCGAGGCGCCGGCGCCCCTGCCGGAGGCCCCGCTCGCCGCAGGTAACGGTTGGTCTTTGGCACACGCAGCGTTTCTATTTAAAAGCATACTTTCAACGATCATGAGCTTTCTTTTATTTTCTGTTCTAAATGCTGAAATAAATGCGTATGTTTAATATCCGACTAATTTTGATTTACCTACATAATAATCAGTTATTTTTTTTTTGTTGAAAATGGCTTTAGCCTTAGTGAGTAACGACGCGAGATTAAATATCGTGAAGGGTCTCTCTAGCAAAACTACGCGTTACCTTCCTTTTTAAAAGTCTGTTCTTTAGCACTAAATATTATTTCTTTTTCGGAGGATAGTTGCATTTAATATTTGTTGAACTGAAATACCGTATTTGTACTTGTTATAAGTTAAAAAATTGTAAATGAGTTTTATTATGTTATGTTCACGTAAACCCTCTTATATACCCTCAAATTATTTAACCCTATCTATCCTTTACCATACTATCTGTACGTACACACATCATTTATTAATATATGCGTGAGAGTTGTCAAATTTTAGGAATCGAAGGTGATGTTTTTCCTCAAACTTAACGATTTCATAATCGTTTCTATAAAAATCACAATTATGCGTACTCTACATCCACTATTGTCTACAGATATCCGGATGTTATAATATATATTTTTAGCGGAATATATCTCGGATTCCCTTAAACCCCAAATCATTTACGTGCGGATCTTTGTAAAAAAAACGGTCTGCAACAAAAGCCAATGTGCCTTATCAGCATTTTTTCTTCTCTCTTTAGAGCAGAAATCGTATTCAATTATATAAATACATATTATAGTTGTAATCAAGCATCTATTCAATTCACATGATTAGTCATATGATTAATTTCCCGTTTCTGTCTATTTAATTGAAAACTACCTCCGCATTTTATACCATAAGCACATAAGATCCTAATTAACAACAAGACTCGTGTAATGTTTTCTGCATCTCCCCCCTCCCCCATTGAAAATATTTTGAATATCACAAGAAGGGTTTCGAGTCGATTCGAAGCATCGACAATAAAATCGATTGTAAAACAATGTTTTAAGAACTGGTTTTAGTTTCTCATGTGCATTCCATTTTATTATTATTAATACTTGTGTATGAAATGTAATAGATAATGGATAGATAATCGCTCCCGTCTTAGTCATTGTAACAATATGTGATATATGTCAATTGGCTATCGGTTTTGGTGTGTAAAGCAATTCACAAAAACATAGTTACTTGAAATTTTATTGTTTTATTATTAATTTTTTAAAACTATCTATGTTTCTTTCAAAACCAATATTTGATGTGAAGAAAACTTTACAAAACAAAACATTAGTATTTTTATATATCGATTATTTTTCTAGATAAAATATTCCTCGTAATAATCATTTATTTTAAAATAATATGTATATAGTTTTTATTGCCATTCCTTAGCTTGATTGTCCCTCGCCGGTAGACAAGTCTCTCATCGTGTTATATACGGTGCGTTGGTGGTCGGTGTTGTGACGGCGCAGGGAGCGATGGCAGTGTTCCACCAGCCACCGCCGCCACTTTCCGTTCGTCGCGAACCTCGGCGTGGCGTCAGTTGGCGCGTCGTCGCCTTGTTGGTTCAGAGGGCGCGCGCCCTGCGTCCTCGCCGCCGCCGCCGCTCGAGGCCGCTTGCCTCTGAGCGCGTCCCGCTCTTCTGATCTGTCCTTGGCTTGAGTTTTCCTCCGCTTAGGGCGCGCGCAGCGCATTAGCGTTTACGCGCTGTCTCTTTCCGGAAAACGCCAGGATAAAGATTTGCTCGTCTCTCTATTTACGCCAGTTTTGTGACGCAGAAAAGACCGCGCCGGCCGACCCCGGTCTACATTCACGTTGCGCGCTTCTCGTTGAGGACGAAAGCGGGTTGCAGGAAGGGTCCGCTTGGAGGAGTTAATAAGTCGACGGATAAGTGTGAGACGAGCAGAGCAGTAATGCAGCAGGTGAAACAAAGCAAGAGGAGTGTAATTGGAATACAAAAATAACTTGTCTAATCGTCTTATGGGGAATAAATTCGAAGGAACGTGTGTTGGGTTACCAACTTGAATTTCGTATTAATTTTGGTAATCGGAAAACACTGCATAATTTGTGATATGCAGCGTTCAACTTACGAAACTGAATAGGGTCATAAGCGTGGGTAAAATTAAATAGGCTCACATGAGAAAACTGTTGTGTGAAAGTAGAGCAGATTTTCTGTTTAGTTAAAAAAGCATCGAAGCACTTGTGAGCGCTTGAAACGAGGCGACACATTCAGAATCGTCGTAACATTCTGTGTTTAGTTCACAATGCAAGAAAAGGCCAAACCATTAACGCAGGAGTGTAGATATGAAATGCAGCGCAAGAGAGCGGACAGAATGACGATGAAGTCCATAAAAATTACAGAATGTGTGTGTTGTGTGTGTGTGTGTGTGTGTGTGTGTTTGATGTTTTTTTTTTTTTGTTGTGTGTGTTTTTACTGGGTATGTCTATGACGTTGGAACGTGTTTCTGTTCTGGCTGGTTGTTCTTTGGTGTATAATTGCCTGTTCTCATACTATTCCTTCCTCCTCAGATCCCACCCAAGGCAACGCCCTCCCCGCCCTACTGCGTCTTTCAGTCTAGCCCGTCTGCACGCCCGCCGGTGCCCCGTTCTCTTGTGACATAATGAGCGCGGTCCGCCGCCCCGATGCCCGTATTTGCTCCGCGCGACCAGGCCCTTCTTGCCGACTGACGTCCGAGCCTGAATCTCGCCCGCGGTACGCCACTTGCCCCACGCTTAGGGTTCTTCTTATCCCTCCTCTCCCTCCAGTAACCCTGACAACTGCGGAATTAAATATATATCTAAACAATAGTTAGAGCCCAAAAATTACACCACTTTCCTTCGCTGCTAAGAAGCTAGAGAGAGATGGATCATGTCTTAATTAATTTCAAATTAAAATCCTACTTCTAACTACACAGCTAAAAATACGAGCATATTGTTGAGAGCATTTTCGTCTTGTGTCTGTTCTTCAGTAGTGAAATATATTTTCATCACCTTTTGACATAAAACGAATTTAATACACCATAAAGTAAAAATTACGTTTCCAGTTTGTTCATCCTAGTAACGTTTTTAACCATAATCATTATTGTCATTTCTACAATCTTATTACATATAACATCCTTTTTACCTATTCCACTATCTTAACGTAAAAATGAATGTATAGAAAGAAATCGTGTCAATACGAGCTTTCACGCACTAGCCATCCGTATTTTCGCTCCGGGCGACCTCCCCGGCGGCGGCATTTGGTGGCGCCGTCGGACGCCGCGCGCGTCACTAATGTTTGGCGTACGCCGCCGCCTGTCCGCCCCTGCCGTCTCTTTCCCGCGACCGCAGCCGGCGACCGCCACCTGCGTCCGCTGTCTTTATTTGAACTGTTTCGCCTCGGTCCCCCATCCCTTCTCCCCCTTCCGGGCTCGACCGCAAAATTATTGTCGCCGCGTGACCGCCCAACGTCTTGGTTATAAAAACGCGCTCTGCTTGCCGTGCCGCCTTCGGTCGACATCCATAAGCGCACGTTTTTCCCACCGCAGTTCGGCACGCCGCACGGGGTGTAAAAGAACGTCGCCCCCGCTGAGAGACAGCAAAAAGAGTAAAGATGTTGCCTAGCGCTGATTGCTCGGGTGCGCGCCCCAGACTCGCC